>JADBJO010019529.1:22500-27500 GCA_016801955.1 Conus betulinus | reverse complement strand
CACACACACACACACACACACACACACACACACGTGACACCGCACATCTGGCAATCTGTTTCTCCTAGCTATCAGCTAGGCTACCCTAAACCGAAACACACCCAAGAGAGATGGCAATCAGAAGCAGTCTCCCTCCCTCCCACTTACCCCTACCCACCCACCTACCTTCCCTCCACCCCCTACCTCCTTACTCCCCTCCCACGCCCAAGCGAAGTAATTAACCCAACGAACCCAACGAATGACCCTTGGATGTTCATGACTGGCCACACGCCTCAATTTGGATTTTGCTCTAAATCCATCAAAGCATTTTGAGGCCAAGCATATGTTTCTTCTTCTTCCTTCATACGACCAACATCATTTTGCTGATGGTTTTGTCGTAGTTTGGACAGATTACCGAAGATTGCGCTGTTGTGAGGATCTGGAAGGGGGGGGGGGGGAGTGTAAGGGTGGTTGGGGTGATGGTGAACAAGTAGTAGTGGGGGGGGGGTGGGGGGGGGGGCAGGAGTAGAAAAGTGATTTGGAGGGATGGCAGGGGGAGGATTGTAGGGAATAGTGGTCAGGAGGAGAGTAAGGGGGGAGGGTTGGGGGTGATGGGGAAGGGGGGGGGTTGCTTCAGGTTCTAGAGATGGGAGGCCAGCCTGGACTTGAAGCAGTCCAGGGACTCAGCCGCCACGACCTCCTGAGTCAGCATTTGATGTCACATTGATGATAGATCATCAAAAGAACATACCCCCACCAATCATTTCACTTGTTTTGGGGGGATTTCTACCGAAGACATCATTCACAATCTGCAAATACATGACCTCCCCCTTGGCGGACGTCCCATTTCAGGCCATCTCACTCACCCGTGACCCTATCGTCGCGCCAAATGATACCTCCCAAACAGTCCCGTTCATGTCCTTTCCATCTGTCTGCTTGGAGCCACCTGGCATGTATGTACCTTGGTGGGCATTTGGAAGAAAATAAGGTCTGTCAACTTTTCAGGCATAATGAACATTCTCAAAACAATCTAATAGTGCCTAGGTTTAAATACTCGAGTCCTTAAGCAACGCCTTGGCGCGTTCATTTTCGGTGTACAGCCTGCCGGGCGAACCAACAGCGCATCGGCCAGAGGTCTGCCCCATGTGTTGATGAAAGCCAATACAGTGCCTGGATCCAGTGTCGTTACTCACTGAATCACCTGTTACCCCGTCACTAGGGTCAACAGTGTCCGGGTTGAATGCTAATTTGTGCATTCTGCAGTGTCTGTCTTCTTTGTTTGTTTGTTTGTTTGTTTTTTAACAGTTTGGGGGCCTTTTTAAGCTTGTATTTGGGTGTCACCATTAAAGGGCATGTCTTTTTTTTTTTTTGGGGGGGGGGGGGGGGGGGGGGTGGGGGATCTTTTTGTTTTGTTACTGTTTTTGTGTGTGTGTGTGTGTGATTTTTTCTTTACCACATGTTTGTAACTGAAGTCTTTTGCGAAGTGAAGAATGCGCTCGACGTAATTTAGTTTTATATCTTTCATGATATTGATACTTCTGCTGCTATATTAGAATTGGTGTGCTTACTAATGTGTGGACTTGTGTAGTAGTAGTAGTAGTAGTAGTAGTAGTAGTAGTAGTAATGATGATGATAATTCTAATAATAATGATAGTAATAATAACAGTAATAATAATAGCAATAATAACAACAATAATGATGATATTATCACTACTACTACTACTACTACTACCACTACTACTACTACTACTACTACTGATAATAGTAATAATTATTATGATAATACTACTCCTAACAATACGAATAAAAATAATAACAATAATACTATTACCAGTAACAACAGCAACAATGATAAATGATGTAACCAGGATACTATTACTAATAACAGCAACAACGATGATGATGATGATGATGATGATGATGATGATGATGATGATGATGATAGTAGTAGTAGTAGTAATAATAATAATAATAATAATAACAATAGTAGTGGTAATAATAATAATAATAATAATAATGATAATAATAATAATAACGTAATGATAATAGAACAAGCCACACATCCAGAGCCACTCTTGACCTCCTCAGAGCAACAACCCACATACCCCCCCTATCCCCCTCCTCCCACACAGCACACACAGCTTATTTCACAGATCAGGGAAATGCTTGTCCGAACAGATATATTTCAGGCACAGACGACATATTGGGCACACATGTTGCAGTAAGTTCCAGACACACGGCACACAGAACTACAACTGCGGTTTCCTGTCGTCTTTGCTTGGCATTACTGAAGTCTCAAGACCGTTGGAAGAACCCAAAAACAAAAACAAAAAACAAAAACAAAAAAAACGAGAAGAATGGTCTATGCTGAGCGAGGAAGACAAATACGGTGGAAGTGACCCTATCAAAATGCAAGAGGTGGAAAACAAGGACTGTGGTTTTGTTCTGGCACCTACATTTTACAGAGAGGTAGAGGACACTAGTGGGATTTTTTTTTCTCCCTTTTTCCACGAGGTGACAGCACTAAAACGGTTCTGTTCGGCTGGTTGGGATTATCAAAAGAAATGAGATTAAGACCGTGACTCGTGTCGTTCGGGCCGTTTATAATTGATTGATAGAACCTTTTTTTTTTAATGATTGATAGCCAGACCACCGATCAATTTCTGCTGCACCTAGCCACACAACAGTTAAAAGTCACCAAAAGCCAGTTGTGACCAAACAACTACCAATTACCAGCCAACCAGCCACCTAGCCAGACAACAGTTTATAGTAACCAAAAGCCAGTTGTGACCAGATAACTACCAATCACCAGCCAAGCAACCAGCTAGCCAGTCAGCAATTGTTTTCACTACCACAGCATGAAGTCTGAACCAGGCTGAAAGAATCTAAAGAAAATACAGCCAATTGTACACACACTAAAATCGATGAACGAAAAATAATTCCTAACAATATTCCATCACAATTTCATTGTGGACAATTAATCCACGAACAATTTAGGCTCCAGACACATAGATAATCTGACAGGCAGAGTCGGAAAACATCCTGTTCCTTCCGGCTAGAGTGATATGTATGTATATGAGTCCGATCCAGCGGACGAAAGGCCTCGGAGCAGGCGACACATATAGATCTGTCTTCGGGAGGGATTGCGATGGTTTCCTCATGCAGCTAGTGAAGGGTTTTCATATTTATAATATACATTTTCCCATTTATTTCATCTTCAATTTTATTTTTTTCCCTCTCAATTTCTAATCTTTGCCAAATCATTACTATAATGATGGAAGAATTGTTAACCTGCACTTGTTTTCCCCACTACTCAATTGTTCAGCATTATACTGTTTGGTCCCCCTTACATTTTATACTGTTTGCGTAATGTTTTTTAGTTTTCAACAACTTTTTTTCCCTCTCCAAACTTTCGTTTTGTTTAATTCTACTACCTTTCGCTGCTGGCTGCTTTGGGGGGTGCTGTTGCATTCTTTTTTTCGAACCCTTGGCGGTCGGAACACCACAGAATTATGGACTGTGGTGTGTCTCTATCTGACGCCAAGAGCACAGACACAATCAGCCGTGTCTCCCTGATGAGTCCGATCCAGCGGACGAAAGGCCTCGGAGCAGGCGACACATATATAGATCTGTCTTCGGGAGGGATTGCGATGTTTCCTCATGCAGCTAGTGAAGGGTTTTTCATATTTATAATATACATTTTCCCATTTATTTTCATCTTCAAATTTTTTTTTTTTTCCCTCTCAATTTCTAATCTTTGCCAGTCGTTGTGCAAAATACAGATGACTATATAAATGAAGCTTATAGACTTTTAAATAATGCTGACCATTACTGTGTAGTAGACAAAGACCCTACCACCCAGATAGCGAAAACTTCCAATCATATTGTCAATAAATTACTAGATACAGGTGTAATCGATACCAACACCTCTAAATGGGCAATCAATGACATGAAATCCGTTCGCACCCCTCTATTTTCGTCACCTTCCCAAGATTCACAAGTCCTTACAGCAGCAGCCCCCAGGTAGACCTATTGTTTCAGGGGTGGGGGGCCCCTACGGAAAAAACTCTCAGCATTAGTAGACCACTGGCTACGTGATATCGTTGCTTCTCTCTCCCAGTTACATCCAAGACACTACTCATCTGTTAAACACCGTCGAAGAATGGAATTTAAAATATGGACCCTTTCCCAACCTGATTTTGGTAACAATAGACGTAGTGGGACTTTATTCCAACATACCCCAGAATGAGCTGAATATGCAGTTGAATATTATTTGAATCAAAAAAAAAGCTGACCCCAGCATACCTCCCACTGATACACTTCTAGAAATTATGAATCATGTTTTGGGAAAAGAATACTTTATCTTTGAAAACCATATATATCACCAAATTTCAGGAACAGCCATGGGGACTCCCATGGCTCCCTCTGTGGCCAATCTGTTTATGGGGAGGTTTGAAACAGAGCTTCTTTCTAACAGCCCCGTTCCTGTTGTCAGCACACTTCTGGAAAAGGTTTTATAGACGACATACTGCTACTCTGGACAGGGACTCAGACTGACCTACAAACATTCCTGACGTATATCAATACAGTTCATCCCACCATTAAAAATCACACTCACAATACCTCTGTTGACCAACTTCCTTTCCTTGACGTACTATTATACTTAGAGAATGGCTTTATCCAAACAGATCTGTACACCAAACCCACTGATGCACATGCTTATTTACACTACAAGTCTAGCCATCCCCCCCCCCCCCCCCCCCCCCCCCCCCCCCCACTGCAAAAGGAATTTACCCTACAGTCAGTTTTTGAGAGTCAGACGTATATGTTCTAAAAACCAGAAGATTTCATTAACCGCTCAGAGCAGATGTTCGAATTTCTCAGACTAAGAGGCTACAAACCCCAAACTCTAAGCACTGCTCTTGAAAAGGCAAAAAAAGACACCCAGACATGATACTCTTACTTACAAACCTAAGCTGTCCAACCCTAGAACACCCGTTATTGTCACTCATAACCCTAGC
>JADBJO010019529.1:15000-20000 GCA_016801955.1 Conus betulinus | reverse complement strand
GATGAGGAGGAGAACAACAACAACATCAAAAGAAGAAGAGGGAGGAGGAGGAGGAGAAGAAGAAGAAGAAAGAAGAAGAAGATGATGATGATGATGATGATGATGATGATGATGATGATGATGATGATGAGAGGCAGGAAGGAGACAAAGGAGAAAGGGAAGGAGAAGGCAAAGGAAAAAACAAAACAGGAGAAGGAGGAAGAGAACAAGAAGACGAAATAAGAGAAGAAGGAGGAAGAAGAACTGAAGAGCGAGGGAGAGAGAGAGGGGGGGGGGGGGGGGTGGGCGTGTAAGAGGAAAAAAGATTAGGAGGCGAAGAAGAAAAACATTCACAACCCGGGGAGTTTATTTGTTTCCGCAGGTGGCTGACCACAGGTTACCGGCCTTTGTTATCCGCCCTCCTCCTGCGGACCTTAAATCACACCTCCAGCCGGCGCTGCTTCATGAATGTCCCCCACCCTCAAGGACTCACCGGGTCCAGTTTACGGCGCAAAGAATAACCATGTCCAACATCCCGATTTGCATGATTTTTTTTTTTCCATCTAAATCAAATTGAAATGAATTTAGATGTGTAATTATAATCATTCTGCCGAACAAAAGGGACAAACAAATTTCAGGACAAAACACGGACGCTTTCCACCTCTTTGGTCTTCTTCAGGCATGATAAACAACATTCAGGACAATGAAAACGAAGAAAGATATGTGATTGCTCGTCCTTCTGGTGGCAAAGTGAGACGACTGCAGGCGGAAATCGTTCAACGCCTGCCTACCTTGCGCTGAAGAGTGAAGAGATCTAAGCTAAGTAGCAAATTCGTTCATTTTTCGTTGTCCTATTTGTTTGTGTCTTCTTGCCGGAAGAAGACCTAAGAGGTCGAAACGCGTCGTCTTTTGTCTTGTGACTCGTTTGTCCACGTTCCTCTTGGCGGTTCGCTAACATCTATTTAAGATTTGCTCGTCCTTCGTTTTCATTGTCCTGAGTGTTGTTTATTTCGCTTCTTGCCTCTTATCTAAGACCGAAGAGGTCGAAACGCGTCGTGTTTTGTCTTGTATTTTGTTTGTCCCCTACTTTCGGTGGAATAATCGTCATTTCTCTTCTACATTTATTTCAGTTTCCGCATGCAGTTACCTCACTTTGAAACTAAATCAAATTGAACAGGAGAGTAAATACTGGAATATACCGATAATCTTCTTCTCTCAGACAAGGTCTAAATGTCACGATGAGGGGGGGGGCAACGGAAAACGTTATTTTTTTCTTGTGAGCAGGTCCTTTTCTTTGCGTTTTAAGAAAATATGGAGTCTGCATCAATTCGCTTTTCCCATGCTGAATTGTACTTCAAAGTGACTTTCTTCAATTAATAAACCTTGCCCTTTTTTTTTTTTTTTTGTCCCAACCTCTGCGCCACCTCAGAGGCAATGCACCCACGCCGCTCATTCTGACACCCTGTCCCCAGCCACAGCCCGTTCGGCCCCCGCCGCAGCCCCGGCACCGGCAAATCCCCAGGGAGCAGTCAATATACAGTCGTAAAGAGGCAACCAACCGGAGGAGACACTGCACTGCTGCCGAGTCACTTCGGTGGTGTTCAGTGGCGCCTGTTCTAATCTAACATACGCAGGACACCACCTACTAAGCCCCCTACTGACGACAATAATTGCTTAGTCGCGGAGCCGGCGTGAGTGAGCTCTCCCTCCGGAGGGCGCCACCACGTCCGTCCAACGACAGCCCCCATAGACTCGCCGATACCGTAACCCCGACGGAACCAAACCAAGGCCATAGACGTGGGGAGGACATCGAAATTGAGGTCACCTTGAGAGCAGGGCATGAAGGGCCACAGAATTTGAGACATTTTTTTTTTTTTTAATGCTGATCGATGAGAATGAGGATGATAAAGATGATGCTACGGATTTCCATTTCGTTCTGAGACTACATGACAGGGCTGTACTCTACGCTTCCTTCCATAATATATCCCGGCGTCAACCAGCCCGAGAGATACAGGCACCTGCAGTGTTGGTCAGGAATTTTGAGCAACACTCTCAGAAACGCATCCATTAAGTGGATGAAACTCGACTGTGTGGTCCCAGTCTCCCCCCAGCTGAGTCCGCAGCTAACTCAACTCTGGGTAGGAGCCGGTCGGGGCAGAAAAACCGACATGATCTGATGGGATTCGAACCCACGACCTAGTCCGCGACGCTAACCACTTCGCCACCGCGGCTGGAAGTAAACCTTGCCTTTGATCGTTGAGATCTGTCTCTCTGCAATTTTACCATATTCATTGTTCTCTTCTTAATTTTCTGATCGTCGCATGCAAACATTTTTTTTAATGTCTGTCTCACGTGCGAGGTTATTCAAACGTTCTGTACTCCAGATCACACACACGCACACACACACACACACACACACACCCACACACACACACACACACACACAAGAAAATAGTAAACAGCAACAAACACAGAGAAGTACAGTCTTCCTTTTGACCGTGCTGTCATATATTTAATCGGCGCTTCAATCATAAAAAAGTACAGTCTTGTTTTTTTGTGTTTTCGTCGATGCTGTCATGCTATTAACTGGCATTTCAAACACACAAAAGTACAATCTTTTCTTTTGCTTTTTTGACAATGCTATCATCTTACTTGACCGGCATTTCAGAAAAAAATTATAAACTCGTTTCTTCCCTTGCGAACTCGTATAGACTTCTGACATTTCTGTCCACTCAGTAGATTATTTACGCGCAACGTACAGTTCCTTTCAATGCTTTGAGGAGCTACAGTTGACAAATAAAACTGATCTTATTCTAGGGTATTTTGACATGCCACAGGCATACCCGGGGGGTGATGTTGTTAGAGGGGGGTCGTTCATAGGCGACACCGAGAAGTTCACTTCCAAACTCTTGGAACGAATCGAGGAAGGCGTGAATAACGAAGACGAACAGAGCCTGATGAGATTTATCCAGCCCTCCCCCTCCCCCATCCCCCCCTCTCAACACCGCCCACTCTTCCCCCTCCCTCCCCCTCTTCTGTTCCACCCCTCGCTACCCCACCCCCCCCCCCCCCCCCCCCCCCCCCCCCCCCCCCACACACACACACACACAGAGTTCCACCTTTCTCCCACTTCTCTTGCACTGGCTCTCTTACCAGTCACAAAATCTGGAACTTGCCCGCAACTGGCTCTGGAAATTGGTTTTCTGACGGAACATGTAATTTGTCTGGAACGATGAAAGCAGAGTCTGTGCCCATATGTCTGTAGGGTAGACAGAGGAAAGATTCACAAAAGAGAAAAGGAAATGAAATCAGACTGATCTTGACCTTTGCGGAAAGTTCCAAAGTTCCTACATCACTTTGATCCGTTGCTTTGCTTACGGCACAGTGTGGCTGACCTAAAGAGGGATCTCATAAGGTTTGGTGTGGTCGTCGTCGTCGTGGTCCTGGTGACGGTGGTGGTGGTGGTGGTGGTGGTGTGGTGGTTGCTGCTGCTGTTGCTGCTGCTCCTCCTCCTCCTGCTGCTGCTGCTGCTGCTGCTGCTGCTCCTCCCCCTGTTGCTGCAGCTGCTGCTGTTATTGTTTTAATTCATTTGTTAGCGAAAATTTCCGTTGTACATTCAAACCTACTCTATATCTGGCGTTATACAGAAGAAGAGCATTCAGGTATGTAAGCGCATCCACCGTTTCGACAGACGGTCAGTGCACACATGTATATTTCCCTACGTGTCTTTAAAGTATAGCGTGATGACGATTAGTATACAGGTACATGCATGACTACTAGTCAGTGCCCTGTTCCTCTCCAAACAGATACCAGGTCAGTCAACATGTTTGTGCACGCCAAGATCAAGTCAAGCTCTGTTCTGTACAGCCCAGCCGACAACAGAAACCACACCAGGGACGTCTGCTAGCACGTTATAAACGGAACTGTGTACACGTTCAAATGCCAAGACTAAATATGAACAAGACAAAGCATGCTTTTAGTCTGAATTCAAGTCTGTCTTTCCCATGCTAAGTAAGATCGGTGAAAATACTGACTTTCTTCACACATACCCCAATGCAGGCAGCTTCTCATCTAATCGTGTGACACACAAGGATTTCTGTCCCCCAATATTTAAACGTCGTAACGGCACGGATGCAGCGCACGGAATGGCGTGAATACAAATGAAGGGTAAAGTGTTGGTAACGCCATAAAAATTCTTGATAGCCTTCAGTTGTGAACGCCGAGTAACTTCAGTGGTGTCATTATTGGTGGCGTATTTTTTAGCGGGACGAAATAGGTCACATGATTCCGAGGCCGCTCTATTCGGCAAGCAGGTCGCCACATCTCTCTGACATACTGATACAACGTCATGTGTGACCACCTCGCCACATCTCTCTGACATACTGATACAATATCATGCGTGACAACAAAGACAGTCAGAGTCATCGAGCGGTCATTTCCGTTGTCTGTGCAAACCACGATGAAAAAAGAATTAACTGCACACCTTCAACTGTATGTTGTGATGTGAGTCCCTCTCAGGTCTTTCTGTAAATCCGAATTGATTATTCAAATGAACTTTGCTACTTGCCACTGAATTCATGTTGACGCTGGCGGTACTTCCATGATGATGATCGGGTGGATGTTTCCTCACTACCCAGGAAACGCCAAGAACAACCGATGATCGATCATTAA
The DNA here is from genome assembly GCA_016801955.1 of Conus betulinus. Taxonomy (NCBI): domain Eukaryota; kingdom Metazoa; phylum Mollusca; class Gastropoda; order Neogastropoda; family Conidae; genus Conus; species Conus betulinus. The sequence continues at coordinate 15,350 of JADBJO010019529.1, read as the reverse complement.
GTGTCATAAGACTCCAAACTAATTCAATGATTAAATCCGTCAGTGTTTACATCCTCACCATACGACCTGCGTTAGATATTCCACCACTCCTATTCATGTCTCCAGAAGATAAACTATGAAAGCATCCAACAGAAAAACTTTTATCTGCAAATGAAATGAGGCACGGAACAGTAAACAATAAACAATAAACGAATAGGGTAACCCTTGCTCCCATAAGAAAACCTGCCTCATAGTAACTTTATTCAGGCCGACAGCCCCTCCGTCATCACAGTAATGACTTGGCAAAGATTTGAACTTGGGGGGGGGGGGGGGGGGGGGGTAAAGATGAAGAAAATGGGAACATAAAATTT
>JADBJO010019529.1:0-2500 GCA_016801955.1 Conus betulinus | reverse complement strand
GCCCCCGCCTCAATCATTAATGAAAGGACGGAGGAGCTTCACTCGTTTTCCAGAACTGACAATGTTTCTGGTTAGTTTAGCTCAACAACAAAAAACTGAGTATCTTGTGTCTGTTAATGTAATGTGTTTCCTGTAGTTGACCGTGAGCTAGAATTCTGACTAGAATGAACTGCCCATCCCCATCTTCGTGCACTAAAGAATAAAAATGTCCTTGAAAGAGAAATAGAAAATGACCAAATCATGGACCTTTCAATCAAAAATCATCATCACCACATTTGTCTCAGGTTGTGTAGACTCAAAGAAGAGTAAAAATCGACAAGAAGCTGTATGTTGATTAACTACTATGGCCAGCTGGCACTAGCGTGAGAGAGTTTCTGTTTCAGGGAGTTATCGTTTTGACCACTCAAATGTGTATACTATGTTATCTTGTATATAATTTTGTACTGCTTGTACGTACATGGTACGCGTTCGTTTTATTGTATGCGTTCGTTTATTTTTTCCTCCAGCCCAAATTCTATATTGTCATGAGTCATTAAGCGCTTCCGGTTTTTATTCATCACCATTTCGTACTCTCTCTCTCTCTCTCTCTCTCTCTCTCTCTCTCTCTCTCTCTCTCGTCTCTCTCTCTCTCTCTCTCTCTCTCTCTCTGCTCTTGGATGGCGGATAGGGGGCGGGAGGGACAGGTATGTGAACATCTTTACCGAGTTAAACTGGTGCTTTCACAGGTGCGTTACCTTCGTTTGCTAAGAAGCTTTTACAGATGGGGGGACTGACACGCCAACATAGGCTGGTGCGCCCATCTTGTTCTATCCTCTTCATCTTCGTGATCGACCGTGAAATGTGTGTGTCCAAGTTATCAGCGTCGGCAAGTTCATTACGGGAACTACCGTTGGAGGGACGTGGTTGCACCTTCTGAAAGGGGGAACGGTAGGTGGGGGTGGGGGAGGGAGGAGTGTGTCGCTGATGCTAACAATGAATGTCATCAGGAAGAGGCTGAGTACGGGATGTCTTAAGTATCTTTTATAACAGAACAGGTAGCGCTGAACACCGCTGGACTGACTCGGCAGAAGTGCGGCGCCTTCTGAGGCGGGTTGCCAAATAGCGGTTCGATATTAATTGCTCCCAGAGGACTGTGAAGCCTGGACTACAACAGAGACGATCCTAGATGTGGCTGTGCTGAGCAGAAAACCGGAAAGAGCGGTATGGGATTAATACCATGAAGGGGCGCGCAAGCTGAGATAGAAAACCAAAACAAAAAAGAAAAGAAAGAAAAAATTCAAAAAAATGAAGAAAAGGAAAAAAAAAAGGAGGAAAAAATAATCCTTGTCGGCGTTCTTCTGTGTGTTTGAAGGTGAAATGCCCATGGCTGGAATGTCCGGATTGACATGTCCACGCTGGAATGGTCATGCTGAATGTCTTGGGGCCGGATGTCGGCTGTGCATCAAGGACAGACAGAGGGATAGAGAGACAGAAGAAGGAGAGAAATAAATGGGGTGAAAAGAAAGACAGAAGAGGCAGCTGGGGGAGGGAGGTGAGGTGGGGGGGGGGGGGGGGGGGGGGGAGGAGAGACAAACGCATACGAAGTGCGCGCCTTGGGAAGAATGGTGGAGCGAGGGGGCTGAGAGGGGCGGGGGGGGGGGGGGGGGGGGGGGGGGGGGGGGGGTTGGAAAGGGAGGGAATAGAGAGAAAAGTGGGCGAGACGGAGACGAAAAGAGAAGGGAGAAAAGACAAAAGAGAGCTAGATAAAAGGGACGGACGGGGAGGAGGGAGAGGAGGAACAAAACCAGTGGGAGAGAGAGAGAGAGAGAGAAAAAGGATAATTAGTTATCAATACTGTCCAGCTGTGCTGTAAAGTCTGTTCAATCGTCTTCTAGAGCTGGCTGCCTTTTGCTGCGTGGGGCCTTCAGCCCTCACTTTTTACTACATGTGTCGTTCAGTCATCACTACAGCAGACTACTTTTACTACATGTTCCGTTCAGTCATCACTACAGCAGACTACTTGTACTACATGTTCCGTTCAGTCATTGTTACTGTACACTACTTTTACTACATGTGTCGTTCAGTCATCACTACTGTCTACTACTTTTACCACGTGTGTTGTTCAGTTATTACCACTGTAGACTACGTTCACTACACGTGTCGTTCAGTCATCGCTACTGTCTACTGTGTTTTTTGTTTGTTTGTTTGTTTTTTTTTTTTTTTTTTTTACTGCATGTACTTCTGTTTCTATTGTGATAAAGACTTTTTATCCTTTTAACTGGGTTTGATAAAGAAGTTCAGTACCAGACGTCAATAAGGAGAGTGGAAAATGCTTCACTGATCTTCGGATTCCTTGTGTTCCTACGCTATTGTTGGGGCTCAGGGAGTTAGCACACAACAGGAAAGAGAGGCGCCATATTGATTGTGCTCGAACATAAAGTAAACACAACATGGCAGCTGCCTCAAAGTCAGGCACAGTATGTCTTACGGGCTGAACTCTGCGGTGAATTTGTTTTAAAAA
>JADBJO010019528.1:15000-20000 GCA_016801955.1 Conus betulinus | reverse complement strand
ATTTAAAGACAGGCTTATTTTTCTTTTTTTTAACAGAATTGGCACTCAGATATGGAAAGTAAAGAAAAAATATCGCTGGTTTTTCTCATTTAAGAATGTGTTTCATTCTGAAAAGTTTCTCAATGTCATAACAGATAGATGGCACAGAATAAATTACGCAAGATTTAGGTTGAGAACTTTAGGTTTTAATGCGAACAAAAGATGGTTTGAATGTGAAACATCCACAGAATCTCCTTGTCCTGCATGTAGACATATTATTGATGACGAAGAACACTTTCTGTTCCACTGTACTGCTTATAATGAAGTGCGGACAAATTGTTCATTTTTCCAGTTAGATATAGCGAAAAGACAAAATGTCGCTGGCGTGTGTATCATCAGATGATGAACTTGTAATTAAATCAGTTGCGAAATTCATCGCGGAAGCATTGAAAATTAGACAGATGAAGGATAGTGAAATTTAAGATAATACATTATAAGAGATATCTGAATGAATATTATCATTCATCGCATGTGGAAGAGATCAGTAAAATACAATGTCATTTATCATTATTGAGTGGATTTGATGGTCGAGTCAGTCTTAAGGTTTTTTTTTTTTTTTGTTTTTTTTTTTTTTTTTTAACTTTACTGCATTACTCCTGTGCGTGAGGTGAGGACATAACGAAATGTTACGAATTTATTTGTTTTTGTTAACTTTGGATTTGATACACACTAGGAATGAAAGTGTACTATTTGTTTGCAGGAAAGGAAGAGGGAAATGTTTTTGTTCTGTTACCTCTCCCCCCTTGTCAAAAGACCTCATTGGTAATGACAATAAAGTGTATGTGATTTATAACATACGAATAAAACAACATTAATAAAAAAAAAATACATATAGCAAGTTACATTTCCGGTCGGCAGCTGGCTGCGTACACATTCACATTCTGAATTTTACATACTGGACTATCCTTTTTTTTTCAAAGGTGGACTGACATGGTTTGATAACATTTACGCGATACTTTTTGTTAACTTTCTAAAAAGAAATTTATATACTTATTTCTGTGTATACAATGCATGTATTCTGTTTCACTGCATATTTTGTTCCACTGGCATTTTAGAATATTTGCTTTTTCTGTTACAAGGTCATTGCTAGAATTTCATTGATGTTATATTGAACTTTGTTTATTAAGAGACTGGACAGTTCGTTAGTTTTTTTTTATGGGTGATTCTTTTTCGTAGATGCATCCTACCCAGTGTGCTTTAATATCATTTTGACAACGTTCATCCATGTAGGTGGTTAGGTTCTTGTCTAATGACATCATTGTATACACATTCAACGTAAGAATCTTCTCTTGTTTGTGTTATATGAACCCCAAACTTGATTATCCGGCAGATTTATCTTTTAGACGAAGAGGACGTTTATATGTTTCCATTTCTCCAAGTCTTCCATCATCAGCGGCTTTTTATGAACTCCTTAAGCCTGTTTAAAAAAACTTGCGAACGATATGCTCATTTGTGTGAGAAGACTTAAAAGTTTTGTTTAATGAAACTTATATCGTCCGTTGTTTTCAACGAAAGGAAACCACATGTCGGCACCACATGTAGGAATAAGCAAAACAAGTGTCAAATAAGTTTGAAATAATTTTGAATTTTATGTTATCGTTTTTTTGAACATTCTTTCCAGTGTGTGTGTGTGTGTGTGTGCAGCTTTGTGTCTTTGTGTGTTTCCAGGTGTTCTGCTGCTCTGTCAAGTTTTCCTGACGTGCGAAAGGCTGTTTTAAGGTACGTGTATTGCTGTGTCTAATTTCTGTACCATATCTGAAAAATTTTCCAGTTCCTGATTCTGTCTTAAATAATCTAACTACTTTGTCTTCTCATTGTTTAATGATCATTCTGTCAATCAGTCTATCTATCTGTCTATCTATCTGTCTATCTATCTATCTGTTTATCTGTCTCTCTGACCGTCTGTCCGTCTGTCTATCTTGTCTGTCTGTCTATCTATCTATCTATCTATCTATCTAACGATCTGTCACCTCTATCTATCTATATCTATCTATCTATCTATCTATCTATCTGTCTGTCTGTCTGTCTCTCTGTCTGCCTGTCCATCTCTCTGTCTATCTGTCTATCTAATTATCTATCTGTCTGTCTATGTATGTATCTATCTATCTATCTATCTATCTATCTGTCTGTCTGTCTGTCTGTCTGTCTATCTATCTATCTGTCTATCTGTCTGTCTATATCTATCTCTACATCTGTCTCTCTCTATGGTCTCTCCCCCCCCCCCCCTTTCTCTCTCTTTCTCTGTATCTATCTATCTGTCTATCTATCTATCTATCTATCTATATATATATATATATCAACCGGCTACAAGGGGCGCTTTTTTTTGTTTGCAAAGCAAGACTCTCCATAACATAGTGCTGTTCCCATTGCTGCACGTACCATCGACGATTGACCCTGCGGTTTGGGCAAAGGTGAACGCCCTCCTTGCGTTGAAAGCCGTCAAGCCTAATGAGACAGGCACTTCAGCCGTCTGCTTCATAGGCAATGATTACATGAAACACGCACATTCACACACACACACACACACACACACACACACATCAGCATCTCTCGGTTTGCACAACCAGAGACGAAGGAAATAGAGAAAGAGAGAAGAAATGAAACAGAAAGCTAACTGGTGTAACTTTTTCCGAGGAGACAACACGGATTACTTGCTTCGCCCGCCGATTGAAAGAACAACACAAATTATAAACCAAACGTAATGTTTATCGATCTGTAGACACACAAAATCACTCTTCGAACTGCGTGCAAAATTTGATCTTGGGTGAACGAATGAAACAACGTAATGAAACCGAAGTTGAAGGAGAGTCAATACGGGTTAAAATACTGATAGTTATCATAAAACAGATAAATTACTAATGCTAACAACATTGATGATGATGATGATGATGATGATGATGTTGATGATGTTGATGATGACGGTGATGATGATGATGTTGATGATGGTGATGATGATAATTATATCTTCGAACAACGCCGACTGTCCTATGAAACGAAAGCAACAAACACAGGAGAACTATCTATATCAAAGTTTAGCAAAGTACCAGTCTATCAAACATCCTTCAGGAAGATGAAATTACAAAGTGTGGTGTGAGTGTTTAGGATTTTCATTCCGCTCAATTTTTCATCCTCAGATTACATTTCTTTAAAGGGAAATAATCGATAATGAACATAACGATGTTAACTTTATCGCCAGATTACAGACAAAAAACTAGTATGTTATAAATGTTCGCGGGAGTAAACAGCGGAAACATTTTCTAGCTTACAAAAAAAAAAAAAAAAAAAAAAAAAAAAAAAACCTGAACGATAGTACTGAAAAATAACGAGAAATATAAGAGGTAAAACCATACAGAGAGACAGATATGAGGAAATTCCTCGGACAGGATTTACAAAAGCGGGGAAAATGAGCCCCGGACATGCTCATTGGGGAGGGCGTGGTCAGCTGAATTATATACGATGTGAACTGCCGTATCTATCACGCACGAACTAGTCAAACAACACCTGAACATCACAAGAAAACAAAACAAAAAAGAGTACTCACTGCCTGGACGAAATCGATCTCTCCAGAAGAGATTACCTGACTGCACTTCAATCCATCCAAGAAATAGGAACATGGTCGGACCTCAGTCCACCTCGAGTCGTACAAGAACCGAGCAAGAATCAAGCCAATGTCCGCGTTATTGCAAAGTCGTTGCCAAGTGCACGTATTCCGCAAGACGAAACCCTGAAAATTAATTGCGAAATACACCTGCCTGTTTTTTTTTTTTTTCTTTTTTTTTTTTTTTTTTGTTGTGTTGTTAGGTTTGTGTTTGTTTGTTGTCTTTTTCTTTGTGCCTGTTCCTATCAGTTTTCTGTTGCACCCCACATTTTCAGTGGTGATGGATAAAATAACCCCCCACCCCACCCCTAAAGAAAGCAAAAATACTGCACTGCACGCTTATTTCGACACAAAATGTTGTTTCCTGGGGGAGCCCCGTTTGACACACTTCCGCAGGAGAGACGTTTCAAAGCCGTTTCCCGCGTTCACTAATATCACGACGCGTTGTCGTCTGCAATTGTACATTTCTTCCAATTCGCAACGGAAGTGCGAGTAGACACGTGACTATGTCGCATGACAGTCAAGTGCAGACGAGAACTCGGGTCAGGCTTCACATTTTGAAATAAAGGGGAAGGACAGGGGGTGGGACGGGGAGGGATAGGGGTGGGTGAGTTTTGGAGTGAGTGGAGGGAGAGGATAATGAATGCAGTTGAAAACAATCAAACTGACTTCGTCAAATTGACGTTCAATTTAAACGCAGTGTTGTTATATGCAGGAATACCTTTCATACGATAAAATCATAAAATGTATTAGTCCATCATTTTATTGAAAGCAAAAGATTTGTAAACAAACAAAACTTTGGAATCGGACGAAGGGAAAGACTTGATAGTTAGGTATCGGTGATTCTCACCCTGGTGTGCATGTGTTCCTTTCTGGTTTGTTTTTAAAGTCTCGAATGACTACCTTGGGTTTTTTTTTGTTTTGGTTTTTTTTTTTTCACGTGATGTGTCTTGTTGCAATTTTTTCTTCCTTTCTCTTTTTAACTCTGGTAGGCGTATGTATTGGGATTAGGAGACACAAAACAGGAAAAGAAAGCAATTGAGTGAAAATTCCGGTGCGGTTAGTATGAGAGAGAGAGAGACAGACGGTTTTTTATGATTTACAAAATAAAGATCGTTCGTAATACTGACATTTGTGACACTCTGGTTTACGCTTGAAAAAGGTTTCAGCTTGAAAAAGGTCTTAGAATAAAACCGAAATTTTGCTCCATGTTCATTGAGTAATAGTTGTTTTCACCATTCAAAATGACAAGAACTTTGGTTCGGGTCATGTCACCTAAATGCCACTTACCCTGTGAGTCATACTGAAGGCCGACAGAAACAGGCACCAAAAAATAATAATAATAATAAAAATAAAAAAAATA
>JADBJO010019528.1:0-10000 GCA_016801955.1 Conus betulinus | reverse complement strand
TTTTAAACCCGTAGAAAATCATGATAAGTTTCTGTGAAATCTACAACCATCTTTCCTCTCTCCCCTTCCCTCTATCCCTCTTCCCGCCGTATAAGCCAAACAAACCCGCAACAAATCAAACATAACCTCAACAAAGTGAATGCCAGAAGATGAAAAAAAAAAGAGCTCAGTAAGTTAAATGCAGCAATAACTGATTCACCAGAACATTTCTCCATCTATAATGTACATTTCCTTTTCTCACACTGTAAGCATGAGCCATGACAACAACAGCAACTATTATGTTTACAACTGTACAAAGAAAACGCACCTCAGACATATGGATATCACCTTGACTCCATTGCTCTCTGTCCCCGACCAAGACAAAAAACAGAAGACTGAACCGGATGAAGTGAGACGAGCTTTCTAACAAAGAATTTATACATACACCGAGAATAAAACAAAAGAAAATCCAGCTACATTCCACTAAATTTCTGCCTGTGATATGAGGTGTAGCCACATAAATCAGCATACTACCTAAGCAATAAACAGTTGGCGAGAGACAATTTTGCTTGCTCATCTGTCTGTCCTAGACTCAAACCATACGCCATGACAACCAATCACAGAATGAGGGGTCGATATCTCCATACATTTTAAACACATGACTGAATTATGTATATCTTTTCGTCTGCCACTTCCCCTTGCTCTCTCCTTCCCGCTTGTGACTTTGTTAGCAACACTTGTCGTCCCGTTTGTTACCACTAATGAATTTTTCGCTTTGCATCACCAGACATGGTGAGGCAGTAGTAAGCCTATAGGCTGGGAGAGTACGGCTTTGATTTCCATCAGATTTATTTCATTCAAGTGACTTTCGAGTCCTGGCTGGTTCAAACCCAGAGTTGTGTGTGTCTTGGGCGTCAATGGGTGGAGCGACACTGCACCGCCGAGTTTCATCGATTCAGTGTGATGCATGTCTGACAGCGCTGCACAAAAATTCCCTGACATACACTGCAGGTGTCTGTATCTTTCCGGCCTGGCCGGCGTCAGGATATATAGCATTAAGGGAAGTGCAGAGTACAGCCCAGTCATGTAGCCTGAGACCACAATGGAGCTCCACAGCATTATCTCTATTAACCATCATTGAAAACAAAATCATAGCCTGCAATTCTGTGGCCTTCACGTCCTGCTCGTGGCCTGACCCTCGGTTCTGAGTCCCTGTCCACCTCCATTCTAGCAGCCAGTGAGTTGAGACGTTGCCAATCCACCTCCATTCTACCAGCCAATGTGTTGAAAATGTTGCCATTCCACCTCCATTCTAACAGCCAGTGAGTTGAAACGTTGCCAATCCACCTCCATCCTCACAGCCAATGAGTTGAAACGATGCCAATCCACCTCCATTCTAGCAGCCAATGAGTTGAAACGTTGCCATTCCACCTCCATTCTCACAGCCAATGAGTTGAAATGTTGCCATTCCACCTCCATTCTCACAGCCATGCGTTGAAATGTTGCCATTCCACCTCCGTTCTAGCAGCCAATGAGTTGAAATGTTGCCAATCCACCTCCATTCTCACAGCCAATGAGTTGAAATGTTGCCATTCCACCTCCGTTCTAGCAGCCAATGAGTTGAAATGTTGCCATTCCACCTCCATTCTCACAGCCAATGAGTTGAAATGTTGCCATTCCACCTCCATTCTAGCAGCCAATGTGTTGAAATGTTGCCAAACCACCTCCATTCAAACAGTCAATGTGTTGAAATGTTGCCAATCCACCTCCATTCTCACAGCCAATGCGTTGAAACGTTGCCATTCCACCTCCATTCTCACAGCCAGTGAGTTGAAATGTTGCCATTCCACCTCCATCTCACAGCCATTGAGTTGAAACGTTGCCATTCCACCTCCATTCAAACAGCCAGTGAGTTGAAACGTTGCCACTATCAGCTAGTTCCAGGAGATTCCCACAGGCTAAATGCAGGAGCACCCTCTGGTGAGGGATGCTCATTCTGACCAGTTCCCCGTCAACCAGTTTTCGTGTCTGTAGGGGTGGGTAGGTGGTGGTGTCGTGCATAGTTTGGTTGGAAACAGGGGGCATGACAACATCACTGAAGTGACCCAGCAGCGGTGCAGTGTCCGCTCATGTGGGTGACCTCACGATTCACCTGGCACTGATTTCTCCCTGTGGACTGCCCGTCTTGTGGCTGTGACAAGGTAAGCGCATGTGTGGCTGTCTATTCTGAAGCCGGAATGAATTATGTGGGAGTAATTTCCCCATGACGAAAAAATAAACAAGGGAAAACAAACAACAAAGAATCTCATGTGATGCTTGGCTGCCCAAAAAAAAAATCTATCCTTATACACCTCGAAGATAAGTGTATTCCTGTCAGAAACCGTTTCACCTCCTAAACATCAGAGCAGACTGCAACTGATTCAACAGGGAAGAAATTAGAACCAACGATACAAACTTGTACAGTGTCATGAGACCCTAAGCCCCAACCACCTCCGCTTCGCGTCAGGTTTCTTGCAGCCCAGCCAACCACAAAGGATGTGCCAGGGCTGTCATCACACGGGGAATGTCCCATCACCAAAACAAACAAAAAAACACAACAAAAAAACAAAAAAAACAAAAAAAAGCACAATTACACATGACATCACCAGACTGGCAGTTGTGAGAGCGTAGAACTCCACCAAGGTTCCATGGATCCTGGATCTGCACTTTCATTCAGATCCACATCACCATTTCACAGGTTCGTCCTTAATCCACATTACACCCTTCCACCAAGTTTCCTTAAACTCAGTTCAGTTCCCCCCCCCCCCCCCACACACACACACACACAAAAAACCCTTCCCGAATTCATCTGTATCCATACTAAAAACTGAATGGATCTTCCTACAGAGACGTTTCGTCTTTCCATCAAATTGACTGAAATCTGTTTGGTAGTTTTGGTGTAATCCCGCTGACAGAGAACAACCAACATGTGTGGGTGAACGCACAGCCTCCTTGGTTGAAGTCACAATCAACACCAATTCACGACATAACAGCTGACAGATAAAAATCTGTCGACACTGACAGCAACAGGCCATCGCATTCCCTTGTCGTCCTCAATTCTCAAACAGTAACAGTCAATATAAAACATCTGAAAACCACAAAAAGACGCAAAAACCAGCATTGTTGGCAAACTGACACAGCAGAATGGTCAACCAGTGTTCATTGTGGGCAATGCGCACAATTTCACTACCTGTAGATGCCAGATTACACCGGAAAAGCTGGCAATTTATCAACCCATTGACAAAAGAGGGGAAAAAAGAGTAAAGTTTCTGAACAAAGACTGGACAAGGAGGCTACAAAGGCAACCAAACAGTTGGCGACAGTAATGGAAAACAACACCAAAAAAGATCAGAGAGAGTCATGGAAAAGGTGAAGTTACTTGCACAGTATTTCCACAAGTTTCCTTTGTTGAATGTCTCTGTTCCCATCTGATGTGCAAACGTACTACCGCATTTAAACTCATCATGAATATAAGCTGGTAACAGCAAACTGAACCTCTCCAGATTACATGTAATTCATGACAACTTAAGAGGAGAGCTAATGATACCATGTCCTAGCCAGAAAAAAATGTGTATACAACATTGTGTACATGTGTGTGTGTGTGTGTGTGTGTGTGTGTGTGTGAGTACAACTTTGAGTTAATCTGACAATAAATTGGTTTCAGTCAGTCAGTCAGTGTGTGTGTGTGTGTGTGTGTGTGTGTGTGTGTGTGTGTGTGTTGTGTGTGAGAGAGAGAGAGAGAGAGAGAGAGAGAGAGAGAGAGAGAGAGAGAGAGAGAGAGACAGAATGAGTGTATTTGAGTGAATATATGTCAACCTCATTTAATGACTTGACTGCTAATACAAAACCTGAGAAATAATTTCATTTTTGTTCCCTCGACAAAGAATGATTTACACGCATTATTTTTGCATTAAACGCTAACCTGGTATTTCCAAACTGGTTGTAGCTAACATCGAGCTCAACATGAGCACGATACTGTTCCTGGGGAGGAAAAAAAAAGAAAAGAAAAAAGATAAATTTCGACTTTTTAAACACTCCTGTGACCCATTTACTTTGCAACCATCCATCACTCTGTACATATGGCCGAGAACAGCAGTTATGCATGAGCTACAGAACAACTGAAACATAACAGTTAATGTAAATAATCAAAGCGAATCAAAGCAACTTACAGATGATCCAAAACATCAAACGCCAAATGGAATGTTGCTGAATACGGAAAGAAACAGGACAGGTTACCTTAAAGGATTTACATGGCAAAAGGCACAGAAACAAACAAACATCAAATCATCCAGTGTTATGTCAGCGGGATTCTAAGAACTGCTGCTGAACAACTCTTACCGAGTCCATTCCCTTCGTATGAGACGCTACTGAAAAAGAGAACATCATTGTCTTACAGTGCATATGTGTATGGCAGGGGTAAATGGGGTGGAGTTCTGGAGGAGGAGAGTGTGGGGAAAGGGGGAGGAGGAGAAAGAGAGAAAATGTGTGTGCGTGTGTGTGCGTGTGTGCGTGTGTGTGTGTGTGTGTGTGTGTGTGGGGGGGGGGTTCATTCTGTATTTCACTGTCTTTTCACTTCAAGGTATACATGACAAACACGGTGTGCGTGTGTGTGTGTGTGTATGTGTGTGTCTATGTGTGTGTGCGCGTTTGTGAGTGGGTGTGTGTATTTGTGTGCGTGTGGGTGAGTGTGTGAGTGTGTGTGTGTGTGTGTGTGTGTGTGTGTGTGTGTGTGTGTGCGCGCACGTGTGTGTGTATGTGAGAATACATGGGTGCATCTATGTGTATGTACATGTGATGTTCTGTATGACTGGATCAAACTAGTGTTCAAACAAATTATGACCAGCTCTATATATATGCAAATCCAATCACTGATTATGTACGATCTGCATACAAAAATGCCTTTACAACAAAGAGAAACAAAGCCAAGACTGCAGCAGGTCTACAATCAAATGCATCTTGCTAAGCCAGCAATATACACAAAAATTGGCGTCGTTTCAATCAAAGCTCCATCAAAAGTGACTTAAGTCCACAACAAAAAAATAAAAACCAACCATAAGAAAAACATCGTCGCTTTCATGAACCATAACAAAATCATTGCACAACAAGCAAAAAGTTCATGTCAGCAATTTGCAAAGCTGTGATTGACAAATTACCTGCACCCAACATACACACGTATGCGCCAGTAATCTTCTCCAGCTGATTATGAAACGCAGCAAAGTTCATCACCACCAATGCTGCTACTGACCTGTTCTGGTGGAGCTACATGACTGCTGATGCTTTTCAGTTCAGAAGTTTTATCTATCGTCTCTCTTCGTCATTCCTAACATTAAATGATAACCGCTTTTCATCCAAAGCCACAATGTAACACGTAGTTAATTTTATGCTAACTACATCACTGTCACCAAGTCCTGTCATGTATCCAGGTGCGGACACCTCTGACCTCAGCCACCATCTCCTGATTCTCCCCAATGACAACCCAACCTCTAAAACGACCCCAGTACAGTTTATTCTGTGTGCCTCTCCCTCACACCCATGCCTGTGGGAGTTCACATCCAAGTCTAAGGCACAGGCAACTTCCCTGGACTGTCGTTGGATGGACATTTTGGCGGGTCTCCCCTCAGAGGTGGGCACTGGCTCTGGTTCCGTGACTACACCATCGTCCTCAGCATGGGGGGCCTCTGCCTGCGGTGTCCTGTGGATGTTGACTGAAGCAGGACAGGCACCGCTGAACACCAGCATACTGATTCAGCAGCAGGGCCGTGCCAGTGGTGAGTCAGCCCAAGACAGTCCAACACCAATAGCTCCCTACAGACTGTCGACACTACAGCTTCAACGGAATGAACCTGGGAGTGCATGTGAATGGGCAGCATAAATGAAGGGCGTGGAGGTCACACCTCTGACAGAGAAAGCAAGAATAAAACAATAATACACAAAACAACAGTATGAACATGCCCCTATCCCCTGGCCTTGAAAATTTCCTGGCAAACCTTAGAAAGGAACATGTCAACATTCAAGTAAACTGCGACAACAAACATGCCATTTGTATTGGTGATCTGTTTTGGTAGTTAGGAGTATCAGTCAGGCATGTCTGTATGTGTGTGTGTGTGTGTGTGTGTGTGTGTGTGTGTGTGTGTGTGTGTGTGTGTGTGTGTGTGTGTGTCTGTTTAGCTTTAATTTCAGTTGTATAACCAAGCTGAGCACCAAGGTCTTTCCAAGGAAATTACGGTTCCCTCCTGACCATCCTGAGAAAGAAACAAAAGACACAATGTCCCTATACATACCAATTAATTATCCTGGGGCTATACTACTGACCATGATAGATTGATAAAAAACAGGTGCAAAAAGTTTCCTAGAACAAAGACAGGACAGTGGGCCCACTATGGCAGACAAAAACCCAAGACAACAGTATAACAGAACACAACTGAGGAAAAAAAAAAACTGAGTCAAAGAGATTAGCAAAAAAGCAGAAGTTACCAGCACATAACTTCCAGAGGGTGGTAATGCAGTTTGAACTGAAAGAGCTACCTCAACTCAACCCTCCACCCCCTCTTCCTAGCAAGGTTTATTTCAAACAGCGTAAAACAAACAAAAAACAAAAAAAAAACCTCTTGTCAAGTGTCCTGGGGCATAGATATACTCTCCCCCTTACTCATTTCTTCTCATCCTGCTAGGGCAGGTGAAAATTAATCAGCACACCTACGTATTCCTGGATGACCCCACTACCCCTCAGCGTTAGTTCTGGGCAGCAGAGCCTGCTCTGATCGCACAGTTCCACTGATCCTGAAGGCATGAAGCAACGAGGAAGTCCTCTCATGAAAGTCATCATCCAGCCAGCAAACACATCAGGCTCTCAAACCATACTGCTGTCACCATTGCCTGAAAGTTTCTACTCATCAACAAAATTTACAACATAGGCACCAAACAAGACAGGTAACAATGGCTGGGAATACCACACCAAGAATAAACAATACGACGCTTTAATCTTTTTATTTCACTGAAAAGCATTGGCAGATCCTGACTATGGGATCTGGCTTTCCCTGGAGTTGTCTTTGGAACAAATAAATTATGTCAGCACGGTCCCGTTCAAGCCTCAGGTCATGCATATGAATGATGGTCTGCTTAGACACAGCTGAGGTTCTACAAATGATACATGTTTTCAAAAGCAGTAAAGAGGCAAGCTGTACAAAGCAGCCGTCGCAGCACTTAGCGATGGCAGAATCAACAGATGAGCAGCACAAAACAGAGATATCAGATGGATATTTACATCCAAGATATCTTGAATGATTCCTCGTCAGCTTCAGGCCATCGCCCCCCCCCCCCCCCCCCCCCTCAGCCAACTTCTTCCTCACTCACTCCTCCTGCTTGCTCGTCTTTCACATTACCTCTTCTTTCGTCTCTACCCCACCCCCCTCCATCCCCTGGTGAGATACAAAATCTCCCACCGGCTTGTTCTGGAGATTCTATACATAGTCTTCGATGGTTCATGACTTGATATGTGATCCAGAATGTCCGTATCAGGACACATGCCCCTGTGC
Organism: Conus betulinus; assembly: GCA_016801955.1. Lineage (NCBI taxonomy): Eukaryota > Metazoa > Mollusca > Gastropoda > Neogastropoda > Conidae > Conus > Conus betulinus. Next base: position 2,447 of record JADBJO010019528.1, on the reverse strand, counting down.
ATGAAGTGGACTGCTCAGTTGTTCTCTCCAAACTACAATTTTCCTACACTACCACACTGTACAGCACTGCCATACTACTCCCGCACTACACACACCCTTAGTGTCCACCACAACATCCACCTATCCTGTAATCACAAGACAAAGATGACGACCACACTCCAACCAACACATCCAGCCACACTTGAAAACAGAACTTCAAACATGTATACAGTTCCACATATCCAAACCTACCAAACTACAAACCCTCCTAAAATTCCAAAGCAAAAGATCAACGCCACCCTGAACCAAAGCAGAACTTAACTACCACAAGTCAATGATATGGATCATGCTAACTATGGTTATCCAGAAATAAACCACCTTTTACAAAGTGTATTATGACAGATACTGAGCACTCCAACAATCAGTCTTCGTTCTCTTTCAAAGTCATTCAACGTGATCAACCGCTGTAGGTCGTATGATGCCAATAGCCCTGAGACTGCTGTTCTGGTTGGTTGAGAAAGTCACAATCATTATGGAGGGGAACAGGGTACAGCAGATAGGGGAGTATGGGACAGAGTCATTGCTAGATCACCCTCCTTCCCAAAAGCCGGGGAAAAGCACTATCAAAAGTGATGACAAGATTCATAACCACACTGGAACACACCTAGCTGCCAACCTTGTGCAGTGTGAGCTCAGAGGCCTGGAGATGAAGAGGGGCAGTGTAGCATTGAACTGAAAGCACTCGGACTTCCTAAAGAAAACTCCTCCGCTAAAAATGAAAGGAAGGATTACAGAGAACATGTATGACCTTCCATGGCAAAGAGCTGCTGACATTAACATAACATCGTTTGAGCTTCATTCTGCTACGTTTCATTCTCCATTTAAAAAACAAACAAAACAAAAATTTGTTGTGTATAAAACATTGAAATTGAAGGCTTTTTCCACTTCACTCAGGACGTTGGATACAATTTTCACAATGTGGAAATTCCCGAAAAATCCCAGAGAGCCAGCAGGTCTGTACCATCCCATGGGCCCAATCCATCCAGCACACCTGTCCCTCTTGAAGGACCAGGAAGGTAAAGCAAGGAGAGGAGATTGGCCCCACCTTCAGACTGTTTAACTTACAGGAATATTTGTAAGGGATTGAACACCCTCACAAAATCCTCTTTGAAAGGATTTTGATGTGCAGTTCCCTGTAACTGGCACAGAAATGGAACTCAGCTTCTACATTATGTGTCATAATATTTTCACTTCTGCCATCTTGGTCTCAATACACAGTGTTACAATCTTTTCACTTCTGCCATCTCAGCCTCCACATTCTGTCCTACACTGTGTTCACTTCTGCCTTCTCAACCTCCACACTATGTGCCATGTGTTCATTTTTGCCTTCTCAACCTCCACACTCTTGTGTCACTATGTTTTCACTTCTGCTTTCTCAACCTACACACTCTTGTGTCACAATGTTTCATTTCTGCCTTCTCAACCTACACACTCTTGTGCCACAATGTTTTCACTTCTGCCTTCTTGTGTCACAATGTTTTCACTTCTGCCTTCTCAACCTACACACTCTTGTGTCACAATGTGTTCACTTCTGCCATCTCAACCTCCACACTATGCGCCATGTGTTCACTTCTGCCATCTCAACCTCCACACTATGAGCCATGTGTTCACTTCTGCCATCTCAACCTCCACACTATGAGCCATGAATCACTTCTGCTGCCATCTCAACTCCACTATGAGCCATGTGTTCACTTCTGCCATCTCAACCTACACACTATGAGCCATGAATCACTTCTACCATCTCAACCTCCACACTATGAGCCATGTGTTCACTTCTGCCATCTCAACCTCCACACTATGAGCCATGAATCACTTCTACCATCTCAACCTCCACACTATGAGCCATGAATCACTTCTGCCATCTCAACCTCCACACTATGAGCCATGAATCACTTCTGCCATCTCAACCTCTACACTATGAGCCATGTGTTCACTTCTGCCATCTCAACCTCTATACTATGAGCCATGAATCACTTCTACCATCTCAACCTCCACACTATGAGCCATGTGTTCACTTCTGCCATCTCAACCTCCACACTATGAGCCATGAATCACTTCTGCCATCTCAACCTCCACACTATGCACCATGAATCACTTCAGCCATCTTAACCTCTACACTATGAGCCATGAATCACTTCTGCCATCTCAACCTCTATACTATGAACCATGTGTTCACTTCTTCCATTTCAACCTCTACACTATGAGCCATGTGTTCACTTCTGCCATCTCAACCTCCACACTATGGTCCATGTGTTCACTTCTGCCATCTCAACCTCCACACTATGCGCCATGAATCACTTCTGCCATCTCAACCTCTACACTATGGTCCATGTGTTCACTTCTGCCATCTCAACCTCCACACTATGAGCCATGTGTTCACTTCTGCCATCTCAACCTCCATACTATGC
>JADBJO010019527.1:20000-33110 GCA_016801955.1 Conus betulinus | reverse complement strand
TGGGTGGGCTTCAGCTCAGACTCCTGTGGGCACATCAGCCTCGTTGTCACCTGACACTGGGAGCAGTCGCATGTGAGACACAGGAATAGCACTCACCATTATCGGCCTCAAAAGAAAAGAACAAGAGCTGAAAAGTCTTAAAGAGACATCTATACGTATAAACAACAAAGCAGCATGAAAAGTATGCTATTACTCGACACAAAATCACAAAACAGACAGAGCGAATTTTCAACGAAAAATGTTCAAAATCTGCAAATAACAGACAACAATGGCAGAGAACTGAGATGGTGTCCTCCCTGCCGACTGCACGTCTTGGGAACTTACTATTTTGTACCTGTTCGTTTTATATTTGTACATTTCCTCTATCTGTTCTTTGCATTTGGTACATTTCCTCTATCTGTTCTTTTTATTTTGTACATTATTTCTCTATCTGTTCTTTGCATTTTGTACATTTCCCTCTATCTGTTCTTTGCATTTTGTACATTTCTCTACCTGTTCTTTGTATTTTGTTACATCTTCTCTATCTGTTCTTTTTATTTTGTACATTTCCTCTATCTATTCTTTGCATTTTGTACATCTTCTCTACCTGTTTTCTTTGTATTTTGTACATCTTCTCTACACTGTTCTTTGTATTTTGTACATTTCCTCTATCTGTTCTTCGCATTTTGTACATCTTCTCTACCTGTTCTTTGTATTTGTACATCTTCTCTATCTATTCTTTGTATTTTGTGTACATCTTCTCTCTCTATCTGTTCTTTGCAACATCTGAAAGAAAACTCATTTGTCAAAAAACAGATGGTCTGTTTCGTGTTGTGCAATTATAGGTACTAATTTACATTCAGTATTGTGAGTTGGGTTTTTTTTCAAACTTTGGTTTGCTTTCAGTAACACTGTGGTTTTATTTCAATCTTATTTGAAGGAAAAAAAGTTGAAAAAAAAGTAGCGAGTCTTAACTGCTGGATAAGTCTAAGAACAACATCTCCCTGAAACAAAAGAACTGGTTTATAATGCAGTGCATATTTTGTGTTCACTCACTTGACTGTAAAACTGTTGTCAATGTGTGTTGTGCATTGTCGGTGTGCTGCAGCATGTCTGTGCAGGTGTGCATGTATATGTGACTGCAAGTGTGTGTGTGTGTGTGTGTGTGTGTGTATGGTGTTTGTGGGTGTGTGTGTGTGTGTGTGTGTGTGTGTGTGTGTGTGGTAAGAGAGAGAGAGAGAGATAGAGAGAGAGAGAGAGACAAGAGAGAAGAGAGAGAGAGCGTGTGTGTGTGTGTGTGTGTGTGGTGTGTGTGTGTGTGTGTGTTTCTTTTTCTCTGTGAGCTATTGTACCTGAGTGTTGTGTCTGCACACATGCCCTGAATCACCAGATGTGTGACAGGACAGGACATGAATCATATCTAGTATACACTTCAGATGAACAGACTGATGCCGTATTTGAGATGACAGGTATCTTTGAAAAGGTATGACATTCTGAAAACACCACTCCCCTTTGGCAGGACAGAACCTGACGTACGCCTGAGGACGAGTGGAGACAACCACAGCTCCAAACACTTGTGGGGCAGGGACTTGCTGAAACCCAAATCATTCATACACTAATGACGTAGTCAAAGAATTATCTGTTTACTTGCTGAAACCCAAATCATTCATACACTAATGACGTAGTCAAAAGAATTATCTGTTTACTCTTGCTGAAACCCACATCATTCATACAGTATTAAAGTATTAAAAAAAATTATGTATTTACTGGCTGAAACCCAAGTCATTCATACAGTATTAAAGTATTAAAAATTAAATCTGATTAACTCAAAGAATGGGACACACAAGGAAAAACAAGGCAAGCTTTCAAGTCTACCTTCATGCACACCCCACCACTAAGGTGAATCTCTTTCCACAAGTTTCTGAGAAGAATCTTTGAATCATCTCTAGTGCTGACACAAAACTGGTTAAACACAAAAATAGGACATGTGAGCAAGAAAAGTGTATCTCCTGTGTCACCACAGAGAATTTAGCAACTATCATACTATTTGCTGATTTTGCAGCCCCTTGGTATTTGTGCTATGAAATGTGTGTTACATTCTGTCTAAACATGTTCAAAAAGAGAAGAGAGACCATGAAGACCACAAATTTAATATATTATATATATATATATTATATTATATATATATATATATGACAACACTGATTCAAAAATGTAAAAATGAGAGATATGGAGGGTCTCTATGATTATCATGTCCTCTTTGCAAAGCAATAATGTGGCTATGCACCTCTTTGTCCTCCATCCTAAACAACTTTCACTCTTACATTCAATCGCCTAATAACTAACATGCATACCTTTACAAACTGGCACTCAACCTCATATCTACACTATACACACACACCACACACACACCACACACTACACAAACTCATCCTAACCGCAACCACGTACCTTTCATCCCTCTTTTTTTTCCAATCATACCATCCCATCACCTCCTCGCACACACACACACACACACATAAAACAACCAACGCCCCACCACCCCTCCACTCCTTCCCTCTCGCTTCCACTCCATATTCCACACCTGATGAAGTAGTCCGACCTTGCTGTTGGTGTGGAGAACTGGGTCGAGCGAAGGCAGAGGGGCTGTCTCGGGGCTGTCCTCACTGCAGAAGCCGCCGTGGTGATGGGCATGCCGCTAATGGCGCACACCTGACCACATTGGTGCTGCCGTTTGCCGCACATATGACATACATTCGCATATAGAGGCATTTGGATTTCAATTAATGACACTTCTCGCTTCAAGAATCGCAATGGACAGGGGCAGGTGGACACTTTGGTTCTGAGAGAGAGACACTAGAGAGAGAAGTAGATTTACCGGGCCGTACTTTTTTTTTTTGTACTTAATACTTTCCTTTGCTTAAAAAAAAAAAATCATCGTCTAGAATTGTCTTCTGATCGAGGCTACAGCTAATTTCCAATTTTGTGTCACTTAAAACGGTGATCTCCCAAGGCGGAGCCATTCCCTTCTCCACACATTTCCCACACACACACACACACACACACACACACACACACACACACACACACACACGCCAAACGGTGAATGAATGTCAACAGATGAAAAAAAAAATCTCCTTCATCACCACCTCCTACTTCTCTCCCCAGGCGTGGCTGGCGCCCCCACCCCCATTGCTTCCCGTCTCCATTCCATTTTTTTTTTTTCCTGCCTTCCTGGCTTCCTCACTTTCTCACCACAGGCTTCTTGTTGCCTAGAGACCGAGGCTGACGTCCGCCGGAGAAAGGATTCTATTTCAACATATTTCAGTGCACAGCAAAATACATGATATAATACATGCGATTTTTTTTTTTTTTTTTTTTTTTTTGTGAGATAGGTTTGTGACCGCTTACCCTTTCCCCATTCTTTATTTCTTTCTGTAACTTAACTTCTGACGGTGGTGTGTGTGGGTGTGTGTGTCTCTCTGTTACCTAACAAAAACAAGGAATTTTGCTATCGCATAAATCTGTGTGTGTGTGTGCGGTGGTGTGCTTGTGTGCGTGTGTGTGTGAATGTGTGTGTGCGTGTGTGTTGTGTGCGTGTGTGGTGTGTGTGTGTATGTTGTGTGTGTGTGTGTGTGTGTGTGTGTTGTGTGTGTGTGTGTGTGTGTGTGTGTGTCCTGTTGTTGTTGTTCTTCGTTTAACGTCTTCCCACTTAACGTGATTACAGACAGAGTGCGTGCGTGCGTTGCGTGCGTGTGTGCGTGTGTGTGGAGTCGCGTGTGCGCGCGTGCTGTGTGTGTGTGTTTGTGAAGAGTGAGAAGAGAGAGAGAGTGTGTGCGAGTTTGTTGTGTGTGTGTGGTGTGTGTTTGATGAGTGGTGTGTGTGTGTGTGTGTTGGGTGTGTGTGGGTGTGTGTGTGTGTGTGTGTGTGAGACGTGTGTGTGTGTTTAGTGTGTGTGTGTGTGGTGTGGTGTGTGTGTGTGTGTGGGGTTGTGTGTGTGTGTTTGTGTGTGTGTGTAATTTCTTTTTGTATATGAGGGGTTATTGAAAGTTAAAAGATAGTTCGAAGTGAATTCAAACGCATCCTATGAATAGGATTACTACCTCTCTAGATATCGGACTTACGAATTTGTCTAATTGCGTCTTGGGGTGAATGTCAGGATTTGGACGTATACAGTTGTGATAATATTGACTATCTGTGTCTTTCAATAACCTTTTGAAACTGTTAAGAGATGCTTTATTAATCAAGGTATAACATTCTGATAGGTCTAACGGATGTGTCAGTGCAGTCGTGCCTTCAATATTTCGAGCTGCTCTCCGAGCAGCTTGATCAACTTTCTCATTTGTTGAGATTCCACAATGTGAGGGCACCCAACAGAACGTCACATTTATTCTTTTCATCGATATAGGAGATGTGTCACGTAATTAATTTCTGTAATAGTCTTACAACGAATTTTTGAATTTAAAGACTGTAAGGCAGAAAGAGCTGACTTTGAGTCACACTGCACAGTAAAAGTGGACAATTTTCTATGGAAGAATTTAAACATGCTTTCAGGGACATCAGAATAGCAACTAATTCTGTAAAAAGTAAAAATTGACAAAGTGTATGCCAAGATAATATAATTTCTCTACTTTTAATTTTGGTATTATAAAAGCTGCTCCTGTTCTATGGTCATCTAACACTGAGCCGTCTGTAAAAAAATTTGAAGATGATCCTTATACTGATTTTCCAAATGAGAATTTACATAATATTTTAAGAGATATGGTGGATCGTTTTTTTGTTCAGTTCAGTATAGTTTGTGTCATCATAATTTGCTTTGGTTTTGTTTCCATTTGGGAATGGGTGGAAGGGACGAGTTGACAGCTATTTTACTTTGGTTAATGTTGGTTTTTTTAAGAAGAGTAGATGTGTATGACTGAATAGATTTAGTTGATTTTATTTTGCTTTTGCTCTTTTAGCAAAATCTGTCTCTGAATTGAGAGATACTTCATTTGTACAGAAACTTTTTCTGTGAAAGGTTCTTTAAAACAAATTTAGAGGGCGGACACTTTTCGAAACTCGTTCAAAGGTAAGATTCCAATTTCATTATAAGTCCCAATGTTACATGCATGTGTGTGGGGAACTCCAAGAGCAAGTTTATATGCTTTGCAGTCTACACTTTGTAACTTATTAAGTAGATGCTGTGGAGCACTAAAAAAAAAACTTCTTGAGCATATAATCAATCTAGAGCGCACAAGAGCCGAAGATAGGAGTGTTAAACTCTCTCTTTATCTTGTCCCCCATTTTTGTTTGCTTATGATCTTTAGAAAATTTAAACTTTTTCTTGCTTTATTCAAAATATATTCAATATGTTGGTTCCATGAGAGTTTTTGATGTTAAATATATTCCTAGAATTTAACAGATTTGACGTATTGTAAGACTGACCCATTCAGGGTAAATTGTGGAAGTTTCTCTGGGTCATATCCAGAGTTAAAAAGCATTAGATTTGTTTTTTCTGCCGAGAGTGTCAATCCATTTTCATGTAAGAAACTACTGATTTGTGTTTAATTCGTGTTGATATTTGATCTTTATGTAATTTAATGATCTTAATGGGGTTTTTTCTTTTCATAGTGACTTTCATCCACAGGCATATGTCGTCAGCAAATTGAACTAAAACTATGTCTTTGGATAAGTCTTTTTGTTATATCTGCAATTAGGATATTAAATAAAATTGGAGATAAACTGATCCTTGTGGAAGACCCATTTCCAGTGTTCTAGTGTTGGAATATGTATGCTCTATTCTTGTTTGAATAATTCTGCTTTGAAGGAAAGCTTTGACATAGTTATACATGGTTCCATTTATTTCCAATAGTTTTAAGTTTATACAAAAGTCGTTCATGCCATACTTGTTGTGTGTGTTGTGTGTGTGTGTGTGCGTGCGTGCGGGCGTGCGTGCGTGCGTTGTGTGTGTGTGTGTGTGTGTGTGTGTGTGTGTTGTGTGTGTGTGTGTGTGTGTGTGTGTGTGTGGCCGTGGCGTGCGTGCTTGCGTACGTGCCTTCGTGCGTGTGTGCATGTGTGAATTTTTCAATCGTCACCACACATATACATGTACAATTTTTTTTATCCTTACAGATCCGAGAACACATGTGTGTTCACACATGGCGCTCGCGCGCGCGCGCGCGCTCGCACGCACGCACCGCACACACACACACCACACACACACACACACACACACACACTACACACACACACACACACACACACACCAACACCCCAGGTGTCTGTACCTCTCGGGCCTGTGTGAAGTCAGGGGATACTATGAACGCAAGCGCGGAGTGCCAGCCCTGTCATGCAGTCTCGGAACGGTATGGAGATCTTTAGCATCATATCCATCATCCTCATCCTCATCAATGTGCATGGGGAACTTCTCAAAGTCTTATTGCCCTCAGTGCCCTGCTCTCATGGTGACTTCAGTTTTGGTTTCTTCTCCATGTCTACGCCATAGTTTAGGTCGAGGTCGCCGGTACTGGTGAAGTCATGGGGGCTGTCGCTGGACGGACGTGCTGAAGCTCTCCAGAGGGGACGGTGCTCACTCATGCTGATTCCACGACTAAGCAATGCCTGTCGTCAGCGGGATTGGGGGGGGGGGGGGGGGGGGGGGGGGGGGTGTGGGGGGGGGTTGGGAGTGGGGTGGGGGTTTGGGTTAGGTGGTGGGCTGCGTATGCAGGATCAGAACTGGCACCACTGAACACCACCGCAGTGGTTCAGCAATAGTAACAGTGTCTCCTCTGGTGGGTTGCCGCATGACGATTCGACAGTGGACTGATGAGGACCCCTGTGCATTGCTGATGTTGGGCTGCAGCGGGAAAAGGCTGGGGTGTGGCTGTGATCGGGCGGCTGGAGTGAACTGCTAGGGATGAGTTGCCACTGAAGTGGCACAGACAAAAGAGAGAGAACGTCCATTATGTACATGTGACTGCAGAATGTATAGGCAGAAGGCACAGCCAGTATTCCTGTGGACATTATGTCACGTCACTGCAGAATGTACAAGGCAGAATACACAGCCAGTATTGTGTGGACATTATGTATACGTCACTGCAGAATGTACCAAGTCAGAATGCACAGCCAGTATTGCTGTGGACAACTTCTAACCCTCTAGTCGCCAGCTTACAGACAGAAAACTGGTATGACACCGACTGTAACAAAATAAAAGGGTCAACACTTTTTGAAAATAAGATGTCAAGGCCATTAAGGGTAGAAAAAACACTGGACAGCGCATAGAATTTTTTTTACTTCTCGTTTTTAGTCATCAAACAGAGTAACAGAAAGGAAATTCCAAGGTCAGGATTTCCAGGAGGTGGGGATACAGATAAACGACCACATGTACCCACTCACACGTGCACATTCATACACACAAAATCAAATTTCTACCATATCTGCACATGTCGCCTCCGTGTACACGCTCACATACACACACAATGCAAGCATAAGATGGCATAGTGTAACACTGTACACACGACAACAAAAATATTAGGGAGGCTTGGAACCAAAGCCTTGGCGAGGGACACCAAAGTGGAACTGACGACGCAGGAGACCGATAAGGAGGACTCAATCAATTTAGCGTGTTATTGTCAGCAGTGTGTGTGTGAAAAAGAAGAGGCAAGACTGAAAACCAGTATAGCCACAGGACTGAAAAAACTACCCCGCCCCCCCCCCCCCCTACCCCCACCCAAAAAAAAAAAAAAAAAAAAAAACTCCCCCCCCCCCCCCCCGAAAAAAAAAACCCCCTGAAAAAGTACGTAAGGAAGAAAAAAGAAAAGACAAAGTGAAGCTAACGTGAGGAGGACGTAAGGAAACCTCGAAGGCACCCCCTCTATATCGACGGGTTCCATCGCATTCTGCAAAAAAAAAAAAAAAAAAAAAAGTTCTAGTATCGGGGTCTCTCCAGGGTTTGCCCCTCCAGTTCTGCCTGTTCATGGCTTCCTTTGACGTGTGCTTTCCGATACGGGAGCTGATCAGGTAGGCTGGGTTTGGTTTGGAGAATGGGCGGAGATGACTTTATAAATGGGCTCTTACAATGTCCCATGATAGCAGCGGTGAAGGGGCGAGAGATGCGTGCGTGTACGTGTTGTGAGTGTGTGTGTGTGTGTGTTGTGTGTGTGTGTGTGTGTGTGTGTGTGCGTGTGTGTGTGCGTGCGTGCGTGTGTGTGTGTTGTGTGTGTGGGTGTGTGGTGAGTGTGGTGGTGTGTGTGTGTGTGTGTGTGTGCGGTGTGCGTGCGTGTGCGTGTGTGTGTGTGTGTGTAGTGTGTGTGTGTGTGGTGGTGGTGTGTGGTTGTAGTGTGTGTGTGCGTAGCGTGCGTGAGTGGTGGGTGATACTTTTAGGAATCACTTCAAAGTATGTTTGTCCGTCGAGTGATGTGTGTATGTGTTGTGTGTGTGTGTGTGTGTGTGTGTGTGGTGGTGTGCAAAGTATGTGTGCGTGTGTGTGTGTGCGTGGCGTGCGTGCGTGTGTGTGCTCGTGTGCGTGTGCGTGTGTGTGTGTGGCGTGCGTGCGTGCGTGTGTGTGTGTGTGTGTGGTGTGTGTGTGTGTGTGTGTGTGTGTGTGTGTGTGTGTGGTGTGTGTGTGTGTGTGTGATATACATGTCCAAATATCGTAGTATTGTCCCTATGTCTGTCTCTTTACTACTATATCGCCATGTCTGTGTGTGTCTCTGCCCATATATCCTCAAGTCTATTTCTTCAGTTGACTTTGTTTCTACATTTCAATATATCCCCACGTTTGTGTCCCCATTCATAATTGTCTCTGTATATTGCGTTCCCACAGTTCTTTTATACTGTTATTTATTCTCAGTTTCTTTTTCTTTAATACTTACATGCAAGTGTTTACGTGTTCCCATGGTTCTTTTATTTCCTTATTTGTTTGGTTATATTTCACTTCTTAATATTTCTTAATCGACGGGAGGAAATAAACGTTTTCGTTTGCTCAGGTGAGAGACTGCTTTTTGATAGGTAGGGCTATTCATATTGACAGCTTCCTTTAGAGTCTTTAAGTGTATGTATTTTATTTGGTGCCTATTTCTGGTCTTACTTTGCTAATAGACCTTTCTTGATCAATCGGAAACAAATGTTTTTCGTGGTCTAGCTAAAAGTGTCCTGCGCAACTGTCCCTGCTCCTCATAATTTCCGCAACATTATACCCGGTTCGCCTCTTCCTCCCCTCTCTTCCTTCCCCTCCTTCCTCTCTCCTCTTTTCCCTCACCCTCACCCCTCCATCTAGCCACTTAAAACCTCCTACCACTTACCCTCCCCATCCCCATTGTATCGGGTTTTTTTTCAACCGCGACACTTTTGTTCCTTTTCTCCATCTTGGTAGCGACGACAGTTTAAGCATATTCTTCGACTCTTGATGCGTCCACCTTGAGCACAATACATCATGCTGATCTGCCGGCTCCAACGACCAAGACAAACACACTGAGATGACAAGCACGAGCTGTCTGAAGTCCGGTGTGGACTGTGGGCCAACATTTGGGGATCAAGGCCGAACAATAAAAGGACACCAAGCATCCTGGGCTGCTGCTTGTTTTCTGCTTTGTCGTTTGTCTGCGTCTGTTCTGTACTTACAGACATGCGACAAACGCTTCTTCTTCACATTTCATGAATTGCTCTATGAAAAAATCGCTATGACCTTAAAACTTTAACCACATGCATTTCTCTGTCGTCGGGCTACGCCGTTATAAAGAGCGGGTAAAAGCATATAACGGTTGATTTTATCAAATAAAAGAATTCAAGAATAAACTACTTCTAACTTTGATTTGTTGTTTTTTTTTCTTCTAAACACACAGCAAAATACTTCGAATCGGGTTTTGAAATTCAAAAATAAACTCAGCTGGTGTTGTTTCTGCTATCCACCGTGTTGTAAATTTTTTCCCTATGAGGCAGTTTTTTGTTTGTTTGTTTGTTTTGTTTTTTTTTTCATTAGTTTGTTGAGTGTCACCATCAGTTTTTAATCACCATCCCCCGGTAAAGCAACGCCTCAGAAATCATTTCGCCGAAACACCAAGTAGTCTGGCTCAAGCGTACACACTAGCTTATTCCCCCATCTTTGCTGTACGCACTAGTGACGACATGGTCTGTCATGGAAAATGAGATGTGTCACAAGGTATCAAAGCATCCAAATATACTGACGATCACCAACGAACAAAGGCGCGTCAATCATCATGCCAGGCCATTGGACCATGTGAAGATCTGCAGACAACAGTCAGGAAAGACACCAGACTGGTCTCGGCCATGTAACGAGATCCAGTCAAGAAGTTAGCTTTAAGTTCAAACAATTAATCTTTATTGAAGGGAAATAAATCATACAAGCCTTGCTGCACTGTCAGCTTTTTTTCATCGTGCCCGGTGTCTGTGTGTGTTGTGTGTGTGTGTGTGTGTGTGGTCCAAGTCTGTGTCTGTGTGTCCTGTGTGTTTGTGTGTTTGCGGGCGTGCGTGCGCACCGTGCCGTGTGTATCGCTTATAGCCATAGGAGCGCAGATATCAAATGGTGCATGTGTGTGTTGTGTCTTCGAGACCGCAAAACCAATATCCAGAGAAAAACCCTCATCATACGACTCCAAGACTACTCATGTCACCAGTCACACGGAAAAAGTCATGTTTTGCAGGTGTGCCACCAGGGCTTGTACAGCATTCGCATAAGCACTGCCCACGCACGCACACCTAACACTTTCAGGATATAAAAGTAAGAACCAAATCCAACATCTTTCATATGAACATTATAGTACTGAACTGAATATGTCGCCACAAAAAAAAAATGTTCTGTCCCTCGCTGACGTCAGTGTGGTCTGCGGGGCCCCACCGGTGTTGGTGCGCCGCCCGCCCGCCACAGGCTCCCGATCCGATGGACGTTCCGGCGCGAAGGTAGGGCTGGAGTGGGAGGGGGGTGTGTGGTGAGCTGGGGGCGGGGGGCTCTCGGGCGGGCACGATCTTGTCGTGCCCTGTGAATATACACTCGGCGCGTGTTGGGCTTGTGCTTCGCAAGGTATTGGGGCATTGGCCCTGTAGCGACAGCTCTTATCGGGGGGCGCCACCCGCCCCCCAACAAACCGACACCATGGAAATCAATAAGCAAAATCAAAACAAAAGTTTCGATGGCGATAATTATTAGTCCCTCCTTACCGTGTCAGTCGTTAACACGGTTGCGCCTACTCTCATTTTGAATTGTGGAAAAGACAATACCCGTTCCTGCTGTTTTACTGGGGGTTTTCTTGTCTGTTAAGATTGGATATTTATAGTACAATAGGGTAAAGGGGAGCCGACATAGGGTAAAGGTTTGCAAGTGCCCAGTTCACTTTTTGTTAGTGGCCGACGCCCACCACACCACTACGCGCACCGCGTGCTCGGAGACGGCGCCCTAGAGGAGCTGCGGCCGGGGCGCGCCTTTGAGACGACTGCGATTGCTGCGGCCACGTTAATGTTTTCTCGCCACCCCAGTATCCGACGAACACATCACCACCAGGTTGCCGGGCGCTCCGCTCTTTCCTCCCCCTCGAGGCACCCCAAATTAACCCCCCCCCCCCATTACTTCACCCCCTCCACGTGCCACGAGCACATGCAACCCGTCCGCACACCCCCGTGGTCAGCTACGTCCCCCGGCACATGACGGGGGCGAACGCGGGGTCGTCCCGACCGCTCGGCGACGTCGGCCGGCGCAAGCTGCCCGCCTGGCCTTTCGAGGGGGATGGCGCGCACCCACTTCTCCCCCCCCCACCACCCCCCCCCACCACCACCGTCTCCACATACATTCCCCGATCATCTACCCAGGCGCGCCGAGCCGGCGCGCGATGCCGACGGAGCCCGGGCGCGCGCCCTCTTCTGCACTTGCACCGTTTCCGGCGGCCCCGGGATGTATGCCCGGCTGTCATGTACTGTCGGACCCCCCTGATCCCGGTCGGGTGGCCGCCCCTCACCCCGATCATTCTTTGCCCTTGTCTCCTTCAACCCCGCAGAGCGCTCTCCCTGTTCTTCGCATGGTCATGGAATGTTTCAGGTTTTTTCTGGTTTTTTTCTTTCATGCCCATGCCCCTCACCCTCGTTTGTGCCACGCGGCTTCGCGGTTTTGGCTTTATTTTCTTTTTCTTTGTTTACTGCCGATTCTCCATACCCCTTGCACAAGACTGGTGTCATGTACTCCTGCCCTCCCTTGTGCCGTTCAGGTGCCATGTGTCGTTCGTTTCCTTCCCCCCTTTGTAGATACTTTTTTTTTTGCTTTTGTTTTGTGTGGCTACCCAAACGTGTGTTGTTGTGACTTCACCCCATGGGAAGCAGTGTTGGTTTCTTTGTAACGCTCAGGTTCTGGCTGCCTCTCTTAGTCCCCATCTTGCCTTTGACTTACTTTTTTATGGTGCTTATTCTTGCATGTTCCACACATCGGACCCCGAGACACACAGAGCCTCTTGACTAGGCTCCCTTCACCTCCACCCACCCATCCTCCCCCCCCCCCCCAACAATCCAACCCAACAACCCTCACCACCAACCCCCACCCACCCAACACCCCCCCACCACCACGTTCACACCATTAAACACAGAAACATACTCACCCACCCACACCGACCGCCCCGCCAACAACACACCAACCCCCCGCCCAAAGCTCGGACAAAAGACCACAAGCAGAACAAAAGAAACTACCAGCCACGCAGCCCCAGACAAAAAAACCAAAAATACCACCCCGCACGCCCCCGCCACAACCACCCGACCCCCCCCCAAACCAGCCTCCCACCCCCCCACCACACAGAATTTCGACCAAACACGAGGCGCAAACAATAGTCAACCAGCCCATCCATCCTTATACCAACGCCTCACGATCCAAAATACCGGTGCCCCACATCGCCCAAACCCCACACTTACCCTCAGACGCCCCCAACACCCAGACAACACAAACACCCCCCCAAGCCCCCCAACAGAAGCAACCACACACGCCACCCCAAACCCAACCACGCCCAGACACCACTCCAAACCACCACGACCAAGGAACACACACACACCCCACACCCCAACCGCCACCCACTCAGCCGATCACACCTACCACAACTAACAAACACAAATCAACGGCCACCCAATCACACAAACAAGCCACCCCGTCATCCACCTGCCCCA
>JADBJO010019527.1:0-15000 GCA_016801955.1 Conus betulinus | reverse complement strand
CCACCCCCCCCCCCCCGCCGGCGTGTCTTCTGCAGCACAAGGCGAGGCGCAGCACTTGTCGACACCATTGTGGGGGCAGGCATTGGGTACTGACCTTGACCTCACATGGTGAACAGAGGACATGGTGAGCAGATGAACAGAAGACATGAACAGAGGGCATAAACAGAAGACATTGTGAACAGAAGACATAAACAGAAGACATGAACAGAAGACATTGTGAACAGGAGACATGGTGAACAGAAGACATTATGAACAGAATAACAGAAGAGATTGTTAACATCAGACATGGTGAACAGAAGACATTGTGAACAGAAGATATGGTGAACAGAAGACACGGTGTAGAGAAGACATGAACAGAAGACATGGTGAACAATGAACAGAAGACATGGTGAGCAGAATACATGGGCCAAAGACATGGTGAACAGAAGACATGGTGAACAGAAGACATGGTGAACAGAAGACATGAATAGAAGACATGGTGAACAGAGCAGAAGACATGGTGAACAGAACAGAAGACATGGTGAACAGAAGACATGGTTAACAGAACACATGAATAGAAGACATAGTGAACAGAAGACATTGTGAACAGAAGACATGATGAACACAAGGCATAAACAGAAGACATGGTGAACAGAAGACATGAACAGAAGACACGGTGAACAGTGTACAGAAGACATTGTGAGCAGAAGACATGGTGAACAGATGACATGGTGAATGGAAGAACAGAAGACATGGTGAATAGATGAACAGAAGACAAGGTAGATAGATGAACAGAAGAAATGATAAAACAGATGAACAAAAGACATGGTAAACAGATGAACAGAAGACATGGTAAACAGATGAACAGAAGACATCGTGAACAGAAAACACGGTGGACAGATGGCATGGTAAACGGAAGAAAGAACAATACTGAGAGAGACCTTCGTAAGTGGGGCAAGACGACCTGAACGCTAGATAATACACAGGGAAGGTAACGATTGCTCCCCTGGTGAAACCGCCCCATGCACAAATCTCAGAACTTACGTGGCTTGCAGTGTCCTACCCTAGGGACGCATGGATACATCAGGCACACAGATCGTACCATGAAACTACTTTTTGAAATAACGAATTCTGGCGATCGGGTAATTTCAAAGCGGAAGGTTCGTCGCTTGTTCTGCAATGAGCATTCGATTGAGGTTATGGCCATTTAATTAATGTGTTACGCCTGAAATAAAATACACGCTTAAAATAGTGGCCTTAGGAACTCCTGCAAAATCAGGTGTTAACAGACAAGCACATTCAGCACGCCATGCCTCACTTCAAAATGGTGTATTGCTGTGACAGAAAAGTTCGCAATGATGACCCCTCCCTCCGTTTTTGAAATATTTGGCATTATTTGAAATGGATGCACACTTCCTCCTTTCGCCCCCCCCCCCCTCAGCCATCTGAATTGCTGCTATTGGCAGAGGTCTGTTTCAGGTGGTCAAATGTGTGTGTGTGTGCGTGTGCGTGTGTGTGTGTGTGTGTGTGTGTGAGTGTCAGTGTGAGTGTGTGTGTGTGTGTGTGTGTGTGTGTGTGTGTGTGTGTGTGTGTGTGTGTGTGTGTGTGTGTGTGTTTTAGTGTGTGTATGTGTGTGTGTTATAGTTAGTGTGTTCGTGTGTGTGTGTGTGTGTGTGTGTGTGTGTGTGTGTGTGTGTGTGTGTGTGTGACCGCGCGCGCGTATGTGTGTGCGTGTGTGTGTGTGTGTGTTTTAGTATGTGTGTGTTTTTGTTATAGTTAGTGTGTTTGTGTGTGTGTGTGTGTGTGTGTGTCTGTGTCTGTGTCTGTGTATGTGTGCGTGTGTGTGTGTGTTTTAGTGTGTGTGTGTGTGTGTGTGTGTGTGTGTGTGTGTCCAAAGACAGACAGACAGACAGCAGAGGCACTGAATCAATAGCAGGGGGGAAAACAAAAGTGCAGACAAAGAATTTCTCCGTCGTGAAGACAATGCAAAAATTTGGTTGTTTCTTTTTTAAGCTGGAGGCAGGATGGCGGTAGGGAGATGGAGGGCTTAGAGAAACAGGAGGGTAGAAGACGGACAAAGAAAAACAATGGAGAAACAATGGTGGTAAAAATATTTTCAAGAAAAAAAAGTAAGGGGGGGGGGATCCTATCGGCAGCATACGGAGACTATCAAAGTCTGTCGGTATCATAACCATTTTCTTTTTCAAAAAATTCCAATAGAAAATGGCATTATTGATGTACACAAACATGATATAGGATGTAAGGTTGTTGTAAAACGCTTGACATAAATTATTACAACTCCATGGAATCATGGCATTTGGAGAAAGTACATTATACAGAAAAAGCTTTGTTTCCTGTTATTTCATGGAGACTCCAAGGTCGTGGGTGACATCAAACATATATATGTGTGTGTGCGTGCGTGCGTGCGTGCGTGCGCGCGCATTCACGCACGCACGCACGCACACACACACGCACACACACACACACACACACACACACACACACACACACACACACACACACACCTAGGTACACACACACCTACATTACATAACATAACCATTAATCCTCTAGCAGCTTAATGTATGATTTTGTTTGGCAGGTAGCCTGATTCATCT
Organism: Conus betulinus; assembly: GCA_016801955.1. NCBI lineage: Eukaryota > Metazoa > Mollusca > Gastropoda > Neogastropoda > Conidae > Conus > Conus betulinus. The sequence continues at coordinate 12,403 of JADBJO010019527.1, read as the reverse complement.
CCATCAAGCACATATATATCTCCATTATATATTTGTAGTCCAGCTGCTTCAAAAACACGTTGAGATCAGGCTTTGTTTTGTTCATTCTACATTTGTAAATGAAATGTTTTCCCATTAAAAACTCTAAGGTCTAGCGTATCATCGGTTTTTTCTTTTCTCATCGGTACCAAATAATATAATCTCCACATTAAGGGATAATCTTTCACAGTGTGAACGGTTAACTTTCAGAGCTCTTTCAAGGTCTTTCCAGAAAATACGGGTAAGCTCACATTCCCATAGGTAATGATTAATGGAGTCTTTCTCTCTATTACAAACATTACATTTGTCACTATCGACAATTTGCATACTTTTCAGCGCACTATTTGTTACCAAAATTCTGCGGCGTATTTTAATTTGGAACCATTTTAGTTTTGTTTCTTTAATGTTCTTAATCCATTTCAATACCTCTATCCAGTCAATAGGTATATTAAGACGTTGTTCCCACTTCACAAAGGCAATATCGTAACCATTTAGTCCACTTGTCGGGAGTCGACTTTCCGCCTCCTAGGTACGGCTCGTCAGTGGAAGTTGGCTGGCTGTGCGGGTTCCTCCTTTAGTATCAAACGGAGACATGCTACTGGAATGCTTGGCAAAGAGCTGCACAGAGAAATGAGAAGAAAGGGTCAGGAAGAGACATACGTTGCGAATAATAACGATACAAATGATAACAATAATAATAATGATAACAATAGTAGTAGTAGTAATAATAAAAACAATAATGATAATGACAATAGTAATGATAAGAATAATAATAAGAGTAATAATATTGATGATAACAACGATAGTCATAATAATAATTATGATAATAACAATAACAATGATAACAGTGATAATAATGATAATGGTAGTCAGCATTACAGGAAATCTTTGAACCTTGGCTTGAGGACTCAAACGCACGCCTTGAAGGTCGAAAGGCGTCACCTGTCAGAGTGGTCAGTTCAACTGTTTATAACAATGCAGACAATACGTTGGACAAACAAGTCTAGGGCAAGAACACTTATAGGTAAACATGTCCTCCTTCGTTCAGACACAGGCTTAGTGAAACATCTACCGAGAAAGCCAGAGAAAAAAGGGAGGGGAGATGAGGTGACGGGTGGAGCATGTTTGTTGTTTGTGATATATGTAACATATTCGTCAGCGAAACAAAAGCATGCGCGGGCGCGCGCGCGCGCGCACACACACACACACACACGCGCACACACACACACACATGTATTTTTATCCATCTATCTATCTATATCTATCTATCTATCCATCTATCTACCTTTATGTATGTATGTAAGAATATATATCTATATATTTTGTCTGTCCATCTATCAGTCTATCTATCCATCTGTACACACACACACACACACACACACACACACACACACACACACAGAGAGAGAGAGAGAGAGAGAGAGAGAGAGAGAGAGAGAGAGAGAGAGAGAGAAAATGATGGATAGATTTACAGAAAAATGGACAGATGCATGTGTGTGCGTGCGCGCGCGCGCGCGCGCGCGCGTGTGTGTGTACAAGTACGCACGCGCACGTGCGTGTGTGTGCGTGCACACGTGCTTCAGTGCGTGCGTGCCGTGCGTTCATGTGTTGTTGATTGTTGAGTTGTTGTTTGGAGACATTTTTACAAATATGCCGAAGGATCAACTCGACTTCGGTGAGTTCCTTTTTTCAGCTGATCAGCAAGAGTTTCTCTTACTTTTGTCTCCTTAAACAATCGATTAGTTTTGTTGTGTGTGTGTGTGTGTGTGTGTGTGTGTGTGTGTGTGTGTGTGTGTGTGTGTGTGTGTGTGTGTGTGTGTGTGTGTGTGTGTGTGTGTGTGTGTGTGTGTGTGTGTGTGTGTAAACATTTTTTTTTTTTTTCTCCGTAATAAGCATACCATTTTTCAATTTGAATTTCAAACCAAAGTTATGAAGAAAAAAATTTGTACATGCAAATACAAAAACAAAGGACCCCACATCCCCACTCACTCACATGCTGCCCCCCTTTCCCTTCCCCCCCCCCCCCTCCCCCCCCCCCCCCCTTTCCCCTTCAGGCTCCACAGATGTCTTTTATCACTAATGCCTACCCTTTCAGGTTTCATAGATTTCTATTCACTTATCATTAATCTCTTGCATTTTTCATCTAAATCATTTTACCATAGCATTTATCTCTTTTAGAGATAGTTTAAATATTTGTGGATGGACAATATTCAATGCTTGTTCTCTTTGTGTGACACAGTGAAATTAACTGATCGAAAAATATGTTAAGTGAGAGATTTGCTTGTTGTATGAAAGATTGCTCTTGAGGAAAAAGGATGTGCAACTGCAGCACACTTTCAAGAATAAACCCTTGTACGAATGCAACACATTGCAACGAGTACAAAAACACATCAACCGATAATGCTGAGAACTATTAGCTATTATATCAGTCAGTCAGTCATTCCCTAACCGCTGGGGTCGTTGGGGGGGGGGGGGGGGGGGGGACGTGATGATGCAGCCGCCGTTTCTCGCCAGGCTCTTCTGTTGGTGGCTGTCGTGAGGAGATCTGGCATGGTCAATTTGGTCCAGTCCTTTATATTTTCGGACCAGCTCTTTCTCTGCCGTCCTCGTCTGCTCCCTCCTTCAACGGTACCTTGAAGGATGGTTCTGGAGAGGGTGTTGTGACGAATGACGTGGCCAGACCATGCCATCTTCCGTCGGTTGCCAGAAGTGGTTCGTGGGGCCCAACTAGGTTGGTGACCAGGTTCCGCACATAATCATTGGTCTTGTGTTCTTTGTAGGAGATGCGGAGTAGTTTCCTCAGGCACCTGGTCTCAAACGCCTGTATTCTTCTTTCTGTTTCGGCCATCAGTGTCCATGTCTCGCAACCATATAACAGGATGGAGACCACTAGTGACTTGTAGAGCGATTATAGACATACTATTCAAAAGTAAGGAAATTTTTTACATATGTAACAATCGATTAGTTGACAAGTGTTTAAAAAAATGATGACATCTCTGGATGAACAGATCTACAACCCATCAGGCAGGTTACCGCTGGACGCGTGCAGCCCTACAGCTCTGAAAGGTCAAAACAGTGGGGGCAGGGGGAAGGGGGGAGGGGGGGAGGGGGGGAGATGCGAACGGCAGCTGACAACAACTTAATCCACAGAACGTGTTGTGGTGGGTGACCTGTGCGATCTAACAAACAACACATGATGGTCAGATGAAATGAAGAGACACGGCATTGAGGGCAGGGGTGGGTGGTGGGGATGGGGGGGGGGGAGAAAGGAGTGGGAGAGGGGATTATAACGGGTAAGAGAGAGCGAAGGGAGTGTGTGTGTGTGTGTGTGTGGGGGGGGGGGGGGGGATCACAATACGTGGTAGGTGGAACTGACAACACCATTGACAAATCCAATGAAGTTCATAGTTTTGAGTTACTCACTGTTCCCTTGTTGCTGTTGTTGTTTGTTTGTTTGTTTTCGAGCTGGTTAATTTCTGCTTTAACTTCCACCCTACTCCTCTCTCTCCCTCCCCGTTTTATCGCCTTTTTGAATTGACATATTTACATGTCTAAGTCCAAGAATAGATGACAGTTCATTGCCGCAAACAGCAATAAGAACTACGAATAGATGACAGCTCATTGCTGTCAAACAGTAATAAGAACTACGAATAGATGACAGTTCATCGCTGTCAAACAGCAATAAGAACTAAGAATAGATGACAGTTCATTGCTGCAAACACACGTGCGGTCTCACTGCCAAAAAATTTGTGCTGTTCGTCTCAGGCGCCATTTACGGGGCAACCCTTCTCCCAAGGTGGCAATAATTTTGATGCTGAAAAGAAAACTTAACTTCAGCATCAAAATCATGAGTCACTTGTAATTACGTCTCCCATATCCTAGATTAGAATGCGTAAATCGTCTTAATCACTTGGAGAAATAGTCTTTTAAAGAGAGGAACGGAGGAGGTTGGGTGTGTGTGTGGGGGGGGGGGGGGGGGGGGGGGGGGGCACGTCTGACACGTCCAGGCACATGGCAGGGCATCAACAGTAGGAATAAACAAACACAGTCCTGGTCTGAGTTCTTTTTATAATCAGAGATCGTACTCGTGGTTTGTTTCTCTTTTTCCTGTTTCCAGTGTTTGAGGGAAAGAGAGTGGTCAGGATCATTTAATTAAAAGTATAATAGAAGATTCCTTTTTTTTTTTCTTCCTTGAAAATTTTGTGAACGAAAGATCTGACACGGAAAATAATGCGGAATTTGCATTTTTCATTTCAAACTCTACAGGCCACTGTCCCGATACACCAAGATTAATCTTGACCTATCTGAGCACTTACAGGTGACAGCTGGCGAGGCTCTGTGTGTGTGTGTGTGTGTGTGTGTGTGTGTGTGTGTGTGAGAGAGAGAGAGAGAGAGAGAGAAGAGGGTGGTGTCTGTCCCATTGCTTCCATGTCACCACCGGAACTGCTCCACAATAGCTTTCCGATCCTTTTACCACGTGCGTTCCATCAAAGTCTGTCCGTTTGGCGACAGGATTTTTTCCGCCTGTCGACGTCCAGCAGAGAAAGACGCGGGGGAAGAGCTCTGAGTGTTTGTACTCAGGGGTCTGAAATTCATGGCCCGTCGCCATCCTTCGAAACTCACCTCAGAACATTTCTTTTCAGGCAGTCTTACCCCCTGATGCCCGTCTCGTTGGCATGCTGGTGTAAGCTAAGGTGCGGTGTTTATATGTGCATGCGTGTGTAGTGGGGGGGGGGGGGGGGGGGGGGGGGGGGGGGGGGGGGGGGGGGGGGGGGGGGGGGGGGGGGGGAGGGGCTGACTATGGGTGTGGGTGGACATGGGTGAGGAGAAAGGGGTAGAGCGTGAGTGTACACGCGCGCGCGCGCACGCGCAGTCTGTGTGTGTGTGTGTGTGTGTGTGTGTGTGTGAAAAAGGGAAATATACAAGTGTGCAGTGTTATCTTACTGTAAAGCACTTTGAGATTTTGGAAAGGTCTACATAAATATTCTCTTATAATGATAAGAATAATTATCATCTTTATTAATATTATAATCATAGCTATCGTTGTTGTTGTTGTTGTTATAATTACATTGTTGTTATTATCATTATTTATAATAACGTTATCATTGTTGTTGCTGTTATCAATTTTTATCATAATTACAATTATCATTATCATTGTCATATTGTTGTTGAAATTGATCATCGACCCTAGATTAAATACGTTACTTTGTAGAAACAATCCTGATAGTAATGAACATTTGACTTAGTGTCAACAAATAGTACGAGTTCCTAGAGATACAGGCGCCCGCTTTTACGGTTTCATCTGACATGTTTATACCACGTTTTGCGCTAATTCTGCATGCAACCCATCCAGCCATCTTGACCAGTGTGGCGGCCATCATGACCAGTGTGGCGGCCATCATGACCAGTGTGGGGCCATCATGACCAGTGTGGGGCCATCATGACCAGTGTCGCGGCCATCATCATGACCAGTGTGGCGCGGACATCATGACCAGTGTGCGGCCATCATGACCAGTGTGGCGGCCATCATGACCAGTGTGGGGCCATCATGACCAGTGTCGCGGCCATCATGACCAGTGTGGGGCCATCATGACCAGTGTGGCGGCCATCATGACCAGTGTGGGGCCATCATGACCAGTGTGGGGCCCATCATGACCATCATGACCAGTGTGGGGCCATCATGACCAGTGTGGGCAGCCATCATGATCAGTGTGGGGCCATCATGACCAGTGTGGCAGCCATCATGACCAGTGTGGCGGCCATCATGACCAGTGTGGCGGCCATCATGACCAGTGTGGCGGCCATCATGACCAGTGTGGGGCCATCTTGACCAGTGTGGCGGCCATCTTGACCAGTGTAGCGGGCATCTTGACCAGTGTGGCGGCCATCTTGACCAGTGTGGCAGCTTCACAAGACTTCAGTTCCATCAGCTGTCATCTCTGACCAGGTTTCTCAACTTTCCTCACGCCAAGGTTCATTGCCTGAGCCTGCCCTTGACCGTTTTCCCATATTCATGACCTTTGCTGATACAGATGTCAACAAACCATAACTCTATCTTTTCCTCCACAAAAAAAGATGATCAAGATCGTCGTGTGATAGGATGCAGCCAATTGCCTTTTTTTTTTCTTTAAGCCAAAGAGGTCATCTCCAAACGCCTGCCGTAAAACTTGCCAGACATAAAGAGGGCACTTTCGGCTAATTGTGTTATTAAAGCCATATGAAAACATGCGCCTTCCTCCTCCTCCCCCCCCCACCCCCCATCAATGCTCCCTCATGGCCTACCCCCATCTCTCCCCCCCCCCCCCCCCAACCCCTAACCCTAACCCTCCCCCGGCGTCTCATCCCTTCGATATCCCTGGCCTCCCGTCTTCACTCTACACCTTTCTGGTTGCCTAACGACTACGCTGACGTAAGCACGGGACAAAATTCTATTTTGCCGACATATTTCATGCATTAAACTCTATATATCCTAACTGATGATTTTGTTCTGTTTTTCTTTTTTTTCCCCCCCACCATTGTTAATTTCAATTTCAATTTCAAACTTTCAGTTAATAGTTTTCATTCCGAACGCTGGTCAAACTCAGACAAGGCGTCGCGCAAGGTGTGTCTTAGGCCCTGTTCTTTTCACGCAATACACTGCAACCTTGCCAACATCATCTGTCATCATGATGTCAGTCATCATTCCTACGTAGAAGACAACCAACTTCACAAAAGTGACACTCCTGGAATTTTTGTCTTTTTTTTTTAGGAGAGAAACCTTTGACTGTTTTCTTGGCATCTAAAACTAGATGACTCAGAGTAAGTTACAGTTGAAAACAACCAAAATCCCGAAGCCACGTTCACAGAAGCCAAACAGAAACTCTCTAATGTAACTGTTATTACACAGTCGGCAGATATCCATCCCCTTTTCTAGCTTGGTGTTATCTTCGACGAGATACTGTATCCATGCAAAATCATAGTTGCACGTGCTGTTACTGTCAACAAAAGCATATCAGCTCTACTCGTAAATACTTGACTACTGTCGCTACAAATTAAACTTATCGCCTCTCTCTCTCTCTCTCTCTCTCTCTCTCTCTCTCTCTCTCTCTCTCTCTCTCTCTCTCTCTCTCGCATTGGCTGGAGTAACAATCTCTTTAGTCATTTGCTAATTTCTATCCACATCCTTTCAGCTCGTCTTGTCCTCAGGAAGAAAAGAACTGGACGCAGCGTGCCCGTCTTGCAGTCTCTAGCTGGCTACCTGTCTCTTACAGGATGCAGCATCAATCAGATCGTCGCTCTCTGTTGTCAGCGCACCGACATCTCTGCCGCTTCCTCCTCCCTCTTTCACTGTCTTCGCTCTCATGCCTCCGCCCCGTTCTCTGGGTTCCGAGTGGAATATAACGAGTGGGAAACACTCTGTTGTCATCATCATCATCATCATCATCATCATTTTTTATCATTAATATTATTGTTGTTGTTACAATTATTACTATTGCTGTTAATATTATCATTATTATTATTACAATTATTATTATATCATCAACATTATCACTGTTGTTGCTATTATCATTATTATTGTCATGCTGTTACTATCCTTAATATTAAATTGTTCTTGTTGTTGCTGCTGCTGCTGTTAGTGTTTTTATTGTTATTATTATTATTATCATAATTATTGTTGTTGTCATTGTTAGTAGTAGTAGTACAATTATCATCCTCATCTTTATTACCAATACCATTATCATCGTTTATCATCATCGTCGTCATTATCACTATCATCGTCATTGATAATGTTATTATCATTATTATAATTAAAGGGTTGTTTTTTTTCGCCGCATCTTCCACAGTGGATAGTATCAACGCCGTTTTGGAAAAATGACCCCCTGTGAGGCTCAAACCACGTTTCCTCGGTTCCTAGGTGGAAGCCTTGTCCGCTGGGCAAACATTCCACTGTTGCCGCGCAAATTCGATTTGACCCTGCTACTACTAAACTGTCCAGATGTCCGTCAGACGATGCCCTGGTTAACAACAAAGGGAAAGGAGTAGGGGAGGGGGGTTACATCATGGGACACCATCCCTCCCTCCCCCTCTCCCCCGTTCCCCCCCCCCCCCCCCCTTCTTTTTTTTTTTTTTTAAATCTCTTAAACATTTTTTTTTAAAGTAGAAGCTTGCTGAAGAGTCCAGGCAGAGCATTGAACGTGGATCTAACGGAAAACCGAATTTCATGTTCCATATTGAAGGAGAAGGAAGGGAGGTGGGAGGGTGGGGGTGAACTTCAGACAAGAAAGCATGCTGTTCTTTTATGTTCCTCGGCTAATCATTCCGGGTTCACTCCGTCCTCACTGCTTCAGGCGTAAACGGCAGGTCATTGAGAGCATGTTGTGTAACTTGGGAAATGACTATGGCTGTCTTCTCATCATCTCATCCTTTGTTGACAGCCTTTTCAGGAGAACGAAGACGGTTTTCTCTTAACGCTGGAACTGCGTGTGCAGTTTGATGACTGGCCTGGGAGTCCAGCCCCTGGGTCAAGCGATGCCCTTGACGGCAGAGCCAAGGCCAGAAGAGGCTGCGCGCTGAAAAAAAAAAAGGACGAAGTGTGTATGAATGTGTGCAGAATGTCACATGTTGAGCTTCGTTATCCGGTTACCCTTTAGGACTACTTTAACCCGAGATATAGTTAAATTGTTGTCGCGGATAATGATGCCAATTTAACAAAAAAAAAAAAAAACGAAAAACGAAAACAAAATAAAACTATATATATATATATATATATATATATATATATATATATATGTATGTATATATTAAAACCAGGTGATTAAAGGAGTTATAAAAAGTCTCTACAAATTGTTTCGAGCTTGTCTGCTCTCATAAGGATAACAAAATGAAAACCAACACAGCAAAGAAGGGTGAAGAAAGGAAATCTTGCAACTGCACTAAAAAAAAAAAAAAAAAAAAAGAACAGTGCCCCTTCAGGAACAAATGCCTCTATAATAATATCGTATACCAAGCCACTGTGACATCAGAACATGAAAAAGAAAACATTTATATAGGGATTATGGAAAACCACTTCAAAACCAGATATGTAAACCCATAAACAGTCATTTGAAACAGTCATTTGATAAAGAAAAATACAAAAACCAAACAGAACTAAGCAAATACATTTGGAGACTTAAAGACAAAAAAAATAAACTACAATATATCTTGGAAAATCATGAAAAGAGCATCACCATACAATAATATTTCAAAAAGATGCAACCTATGCCTAACTGAAAAATTGTTAATACTATGTAAACCACACTTAGCAATTCTAAATACCAAAACTGAAATAGTAACACATCTGCAGGCACAAAATGGAAATCGTCGAAGAAAACGCACCCTGAACATTTACCTGAAACACAGAAAACACGTGCAGCCAATCCGCACGTGCAAGCAGGGCCCTACAAGCTATATAACATCGGCGGTAGGCGCCCCAAGCATTATCCTGATGAGAGCAGACAAGCTCGAAACAAATTGCAGAGACTTTTTAGAACCTCTTTTCATCACCTGGTTTTATTTAAATATATATATATGTGTGTGTGTGTGTGTGTGTGTGTGTGTGTGTGTGTGTTTAACCTTTTCATAAAGAATTTTTTTTTTTTTTTGCACACACACATACACGCTCTCTCTCTCTCTCTCCTCTCTCTCTCTCTCTCTCTCTCTCACACACACACACACACACACACACACACACACTTTCGCACACACACACACACACACACACAACACACGCACGCACGCACGCTCACACACACACACACACACACACACACACACACACACACACACACACACTTTCGCACACACACAACACACGCACGTACGCACGCTCACACACACACACACACACACACACACACACACACACACACACACACACGCACGTACGCACGCTCACACACACACACACACACACACACACACACACACACACACACACACACACACACACACTTTCGCACACGCACGTACGCACGCGCACACACCACACACACACACACACACACACACACACACACACACACACTTTCGCACACACACAACACACGCACGTACGCACGCTCACACACACACACACACTCACACACACACACACACACACACACACACACACACACACACACACACACACACACATACACACATTAACGAGGCATGTAACAAACAGTTCAAAGGGAGAGGGTGGAAGGGAAGGGAGGTGGAAGACAGATTTGTCTGACACAAGGTCGCCTATTGAGAAATCTATACAATAAAATTAGGGGGGAGGGGGGGGGGGAACAGATCTGCCCTGGCCGTCCACAGAATCATGTAACAAACAGTTGTTTGGGTAAGGTCTGACGTTTACCATGCATGAAGTTATTCAAAATATTCTGAATATAGCAAAAAGTTAGGGGGGGGGGGGGGGGGGGGGGGGGGGGGGGGGGGGGGGGGGGGGGGGGGATGTCAAGTCTGGGGGGAATCATCCATCATTCCATTGACGAATATAATAATGTTTCTGGAGCGCAGCTAAAAGTTAAAGGGGGGGGGGGGGGAGCAACTCTCACGTCAGACTCCCTGTTGAGGCATTTGAGCAAAAACATCTGGAAGAGAGGTTTGACGTGGGAACATCTGTTGGGAGTTACAGCAAAAAGGACGGGCGGGGGTTGGAGGTGAGAGTGGGGTCGATCTGAAATGGAAGCATCCGTTCAGGCGTACATCAAAGAGTTCTGGCAGATCGGTGTGATGTAAGCGATCCATTGGAGGTACCACCAAAAGATTTTTTTCTGGTAAGTTTTAGGAAATGTTCCGGGCGAGGACGGGGGGAGGGGGTGAGTGGGGAGGATAGGTCTGACGTGGAACTATCCATTGAGGCATAGAACAGTCAAATCCTGGGGGATAGGTCTGATGTGGCACTATCCACTAAGGCATAGAACAGTCACATCCTGGGGATAAGTCCCGACGTGAACTTTCCACTGAGGCATAGAACAGTAAAATCCTGGGGATAGGTCTGACGTGGAACTTTCCACTGAGGCACAGAACAGTCAATCCTGGGGATAGGTCTGACGTGGAACTTTCCACTGAGGCACAGAACAGTCAATATCCTGGGGGATAGGTCTGACGTGGAACTTTCCACTGAGGCATAGAACAGTCAAATCCTGGGGGATAGGTCTGACGTGGAACTTTCCACTGAGGCATAGAACAGTCAAATCCTGGGGATAGGTCTGACGTGGAATCTTCCCGTGAGGCATAGAACAGTCACATCCTGGGGGATAGGTCTTGAGGTTGGAATTTCCCCGTGAGGCACAGAACAGTCACATCCTGGGAGATAGGTCTGACGTGGAATCTTCCCGTGAGGCATAGAACAGTCAAATCCTGGGGGATAGGTCTGACGTGAACTTTCCACTGAGGCATGGGACAGTCACATCCTGGGGGATAGGACTGACGTGGAATCTTCCCGTGAGGCATAGAACAGTCAAATACTGCGGGATAGGTCTGACGTGGAAGTATCCACTGAGGCATAGAAACAGTCAAATCCTGGGGATAGGTCTGACGTGGAATCTTCCCGGAGGCATAGAACAGTCAAATCCTGGGGGGACGGGGGGAATAGGTCTGACGTGGAAGTATCCACTGAGGCATAGAACAGTCAATCCTGGGGGATAGGTCTGACGTGGAAGTATCCACTGAGGCTTAGAACAGTCAAATACTGGGGATAGGTCTGACGTGGAAGTATCCACTGAGGCATAGAACAGTCAAATACTGGGTCTGACGTGGAAGTATCCACTGAGGCGTAGAACAGTCAAATCCTTAGGGACAGGTCTGACGTGGATAGTATCCACTGAGAAAAGAAAAAATACGCCCAAAGGTGGGGGTAGGACACAGAGAATTCCTGTCCTCAACTGCCGAACAAACCAAGCTGGAAGCAATCCTGTCCCATCTCGGAAACCTGCACTGTGTTCATACAGGGTGCAGGCGCTCGCCAGAGCATTCGTCTACGACGTCAAGGGACATGACTGCTCCCTGGCAAACGCCGTTGTGGCTGGCCATGGATGTGTGACCGACAGAACCTCTAGGGGAGCGTTTCCTGGGGGGGGGGGGAGTGGGGGGGGGGGGGGGGGGGGGGGGGGGGGGGTGTGGGCACCAGCCCATAATTCAGAGTACAAACAGAGAGCGCCCCCGGCGTACGTAAAAACCCCACCGTCGTCAAGCAACTGCTGGGGCATCCCCGTTATCCTAAAAACACATCAAGCATGTAAAATTCTTGAGGACATAAAATTAAAAAAGTTACATGAGAGAGGCGGGTGTCTTGCGGCAGGGATTGGAATGGGGGCAGGGGGGGTGGGGCAGAGAGGTTCTGGCATGCAACCCATCCATGGTGGCATATTGAGAAGAA
>JADBJO010019526.1:25000-33110 GCA_016801955.1 Conus betulinus | reverse complement strand
CAGCAAGAATAAGAAAGAAGGGAATGATTCAATTAGTTTAAGCAGAAGGATAAAAGGGGTTAGAAGTTTAGTCTTAGCAGGAAGGATAAAGGGAATTTTGTTGTCTTCAGCAAGAGAGGGATAGAACGTTTGATTTGAGTCTTCAGCCAGGAAAGGATATACAAGGGGATGTGTTTGGTCCTTAGCAAGAAGGAGAGAAGGGTTGAGCTAGTCTTCAGCAGGAAGGATGAAAAGGGATTTTGTTGTCTCAGCAAGAAGGTCGAAGCAGTTGGAGGTGAATAGAAGCAGTTGGTTGAAACATTCAGCACAGAAAGAATACGCCAAGGAATGACTGTAGTTTTACAGTTGAAGGATCGCAGAGAGGGATTTTAGCAGAAGGCGTTTTTAAATAGTCTTCACGGAAGCAGGATAGAAGGGATTTATTTGGTTAGACTCCAGCAAAAAGGATAGAAGGGGATTTGTGACATTGATTTTCAGGAGGAAGGATTAGCCATGGCCGTGATGGTCTTGGTTCTCAGTAATCCACCCCAGGAAGGACTGAGGCCTGAATGTGGTGTAAGTCTGTAGTATACCAGCGCTCGTGAGAGGTCAATACCGTAATGGGTCAAAGGAGCGAGAGGACGGCGGATCAAAGCGGAGAGATTAGAGTTTAAACCCTCATGACCAGCTACACCGTCATCCAGACACTTTACGCATGGCTGTGAACATCGGCCACGTTGTCATACCTTCCCGTTGATTCCAGCTTGCTTAGAAAACTTTCTTCTCACGGGATCATCCACCTCGTGCGTGTTTTGCCCGCAAATTGTCCATATAATCTTGCAGCTTCGCTGTGTGGGGGGGGGGGGGGTATTCTTGAAGGAGCCGGTATGGCCGCTTGAGCCCGGGGGTGGCGACGGGGGAGGCAGTGGAGTGTGTCTTTTTCATTTGTGGTATTGTTTACATTGATTGTTTTGTCGGTACTAAGTAGTTTGTTGCTATTTACCTTGGAGTTTTTAAACTTTTGTTCGTTTGAAAGCTTTGTGCCTTTGTTTACGTCTGTCCTTGGTTCTTTCAGTATCGGTATGTTCCCTTTTTTTTCAGGTTGACCAGCACGTTCAGTTATACTTGGTCAGGCTTCTGTAACGTTAATTTATGAGACTCCCTTCACCTCCCATTCCGCCCCATGCCCTCTTCCATTACATAGTTTAAAGTATTTGGAGTAGTTTTTGCACACAGTGACATCAAAGCGCTTTTTTGAGCGAACTGAAACTACGAGACCGAAGTTTCGTGTTCGACTGCTTGGCCGAGGTTAAAAACGATAGCTAACGTTTCTCACCGTTTCACGACTTTTGCCTCCGCGTGACTCCCCATCTCCATCTCCTTTGTCTTTCAGAGGAACCCCCAACAGAGCACTACGACCCGCTCCTGAGAAGAAGGAACCGAAAACCTTACAGCGCCTCAAAGAGCGACTGGACTTCTGGATGAAGTCCCTGGTCCCTGCACAGAACAACCCCCCGAGTGACCCCAAGTCTAACCCCCAGAAGAACTTCGGGGGCAACTGGAGCCCCGGGTGGTGCTAGGGTCAAAAGAGATTGGGAGGCTTTATCCGCGTCCCTGGGGATAGTGCAAGAAATTCCATGGGGAAGGAAAAACCATTGGACGGATCCGATGTCAATAACGGTGGTGGAACATTTGTGTTGAAGCTGTCATTTATCCCAATGATTCGATATCCAAAATTCAGTCAAGTCGATTTGACTGCTTGTAGTTATTTGGTAATGAAGGCTTTAAATTTTTAAAAAGCTGTTTGTATTTATACGTTTTATCAGTATTTTTTTTTGTTTGGAGGGAGGAGGCAATATTCTTCATAGACGAGAAAAAAACTTTTACGCGAAACTTTTCGTTTTGCTTATTTGAAAAAAGTCTGTGATTGCATTTTGATGATTTTTTATAAGGAAAAAATGTTTTTTAATAAGAAAATATTCTCTATTTTAGGAGGAATTTAGTTTCCTCAGATATTGCTTTTTGAAGGATTGTATTTTACATGTAATTCTTGAGGGAAAACTTTTCCCGGTGTGATATGTTTTATTTCCATACATATTTTGTGAGATGAATACATTTTCTGTAGATATATTTCATGAGGTACAGATTTTCCAACAGATTTTTGATAGAATACATTCTTTACATGTATACATATAGATATGTACAGAGATAGACTACTCCGGATCGATAGGTAGACAGATTAGATAGACAGATATATATGATGGATGACAGATAGACAGATATTAGATAGATACATACATAGATAGATGGATGGATGGGTAGACTGATTACAAAGAATGCTTTTTTCAATGGAAAAAAAAAATTGAAAAACGAATGCTTTCTGTATTTAAACATTTTTGCGAGGATTGCTATCTAAACATATCTACATCAATCTCTATTTATAACAATAAACCTGGGCCAGGATGCTTTTTATTTTTACACACACACACACACACACACACACACACACAACACACACTCACACACACACACACACAAACACACACACACACACACAGCACGCGCGCCGCGCGCGCGCGCGCGAGCACACCACACACACACACACACACACACACACACACACACACACACACATACACACAACATGCGCGCGCGCCCAAATGCCTTTGGTTTCCAGATTGGGAGTGCAGCAAACATCAGAATCTGTCCCAGTGAAAAAACGCTTGGTTTTGAAAGACAGACTTGCTTTTTTAAAGCGGAACAGTACATGAGGAGAAATCTTCCTCAAGTTTCAAATTATGGAAAAATACTTACACAAGAAAAAGTGTAGTCAGAAAAATGTCTGCTTTTTACCATCGTGCTCAAAGCATAGTGTTGGAATAATTCATAAATTAAGGCTGAATACTTGGAACACTAAATATTTCATGGTATTACTTTGTGGGTCTGCAGAGAAAACACTTCTGTGAATCATCTTTTGTTTGAATGCCCAGTATTAACCTTGCTTATCAGGAGGAAAGGTATTGTGATGGATGCTTTTGACAATGTCAGTACTGTCTTATGTGGTTCACATGTTGTTGAGATTGACATAGTTGTTTCCCAATTACAGATAGCAAAATGTTTGTAAAGATCAACATGTTCTTGTTTCTCTAGGGTATTTCAGTTATGTAAATATGAAAATACAAGATGATTATTGAAAGTTCTTAAAAATGGGTGATAGTTGCGTGTATTTTTTTTTTGTTCCATTACAATGATTAATTTTTATCTTTTAATATCACCATGCGATGAAAAGACGTTAAATAAAAAACCACAGAACACTTCCTCAAGTGAGTGCTTGTATTGGTTTTGTCAGTGAAAAGTAAAATTTGTGAAAACGCTCTTGGTGAAGAAAGAGAAAGATTCCTCTCATAGCCTCTTTCCTTTTAGATGCGAGTCTGCTCTCTTAAAGTGATGCATCTCAGCCGCGGCGGATTTTGATATTTGCGCATTCGCTGTCCGGAATTAAAATGACCATAAAGGCCAGGTTTTATGGCCGTTTCTATTTATGCATGTCCAGTACCAACCTATGAGCCCATCAAGCTGATGAAAGTGGTGGTCCAGTGTTTTTAGTTTGGGGGATTTTCTTATGGTAACATACATGTAGTCCCGATGTATGTATGTACGTATATATGTATGTATAAATATGTAGATATACTGTCTCATTAAATGTTTTACAATAAAGCAGTCTGTGTGGATGTATCTTCAGAGAAGACTTTTCACGGATACAGATATTTTCAAATGTTGGAAGACCTTCACGTGTGGTCTTACATAGTAAGTATCTTTTTCGGCCAGTCTCTTTTGTGTTTGTATGTTCATATTCCGAATTGGAAAAACACATTTCTTGATTGCTTGATCACGTGTGTGTTTATTTATTAGCTTGTGTGTATTATTTGTGCGCTTTTATGTTGTGCCATGACGAACTAATCAAACCCGCCATGACGAAATCTTCTACCTGTTCCTCTCCACTTACAGTTTTGCGGGCAAAAGCAAGTCTTGTGCAGTGACGGGTGTGTTTCCAGCACATTGGAATTGTCGTTTACGTACCCCGACTATTTCGGGGATGATTAGGCAGTGTCTTTGCCCTCCCCTCCCCCCCTTCCCTGTAGGCACCAGAAATGACAAAAGCTGCCTGCAACAGGGTTCGGCGGTGGATGCTGCCTTTCCATGCACCAGAGCCTCCAGCCTGCAGCTGTAACAATGAACGGCTCTGCGTAGGGAGACTAAGAGTTAACGCATGCATGGCTTAAACTGCGATTATTCTGCCTTTTGATTTGCACAATCAAGAGAATGAGTTCAGAAATTTGATCAAGTGACCAAACTGGTTGAAGTATTGTACTCTCTCTTGAGTCGGAACAGACGAAGAAGACTTGGCCGCACACAAAGGGAGGCTTTTTTCTCCCCTTTTCATTTTCATGTGGCCTGGGTGCTGTTTCGGGATCAGGATCAAGAGGGAGGCCAGACAAATAACCGGGGGCACCCCCTCATGCATGCACGCATTGCACGGACACACGCACGCTCGCGCCGCGCGCGCACACACACGCACACACACACACACACCACACACACACACACACACACACACACACACACACATCATTTTATCTCCTTTGCCTTCCTGCAGGAGCAGATCGAAGTTAATCACCTTGTCAGGGCGGCAGGAGAAGTTTAGGAGATTAGAGACAGGTTAGAGTTCATCCCGCGCTCTCTCTCCTCTCTCTCTCTCTCCTCTCTCGATCTCTTCTCTCTCTCGCCGCGCTTCTCTCATTTTTCTCCTCCACTCCCTCACACACACAACATAGCCCATACATATGCACGCGCGCTCACACAAAACACACACGCCGCGCGCGCGCGCCAAACACACACACACACACACCACACACACACACACACACACACCACACATACAAAAACCTCATGAAGAACGTGAATGACCGTCACACGCAAGTGCGCGCAAACGAGGCGCCGCCGCGCGAGAAAAGCACACACACACACAGCACGCAGACGCACGCACGCACGCAACGCACGCACGCACACACACACCACTACACCAACACACACACACACACCACCACAAAAACCCTCATTGATAAGCTGACAATGACCATCACACCGCACGGTCCGCGCGCGTGCTTGAGCGCGCGCGACGTAGAGCGCTGCTGCCGTGCACACACACACACACACAACCACACAACACACACCCACACACCACACACATACACAACAAACTCCACGCAGCACGCAGCACGACACAGCACACGCATACACACAACACATACACACCACACACACCACACACCAACCGCGCACACGCACACACACAGCACACAACACACACACCACACACACACACCCACCACAAAGACCACACCCACAACCCTGATGATAAGCAATAAATGACCCTCGACTCTTCTGTCAAACTCATGGTCTATGACGGGGTGATCAGATGTCTTGATTTTAAGAGGCAAGGGAGGGAAGGGGGGCAGGTAGAAATACAGCCGGGTATTGAGCATGAGGAATGAGAGGAGAGGGAGAGGGAGAGAGGAAAGGGAGACGAGAGAGGAGAGAAGAAAAGGAGAGGAGGAGAAAAAAGAGAGAATGAGAGTGAGAGAAAGGGATGAGAGGAAAGAGACAAGTAGGGTACACGGCAGGAGGGTTGTTTTGTCGGCAATGCTGACCTGAGAAAGCGGAGGGGTGGAGGAGACAGAAAGAAAAAGAAAACAAAAAAAAGCCCCAGCAGAGCAGGACAGGGGGAGAGGAGAGAAGGTGAGAAGAAGCGAAAAACGCCTGGGTGAAGTCGGGATTAGGTGTTGTACAGGGGTGGGGGGTGGGGGGAGCGGAAAAGAAAAACATAATGAAAAAAATGAAGGGGGAACGGAAAACGGGAGAACGGGAACCGGAAGGTCGGAAGGAGCGGAAAATGAAGGGGGGGAAAGCGGAATTGGGAGGGGGGGAGCGGATGTGGGGAGAGCGGGAATCTGGAATGGCAAAAACGGAACAAGGGAGAGGGCGGAAAAGAACGTTTTATAGCGGATATGAATTGGGAGGCGGAAAGGCAACCATACCAAAACGGGAAGGAGAATTGTTTGGAGATTTTTTTTTTTTGGTTTTTTTTTTTTTTTGTTTAGTGGGCGAGGAGCCGGAGAGGAGAAAAGAGAGGGAAAGAACGGAAAAAGCGGAATAAAGCGGGGGGGAGCGGGAAGGGAGAGAGCGGAATGCAACAAAGGAGCGGAAGGGAAAATTCGAAAGGCGGGAGAAACGGGACACGAAAAATAAAGGGGGGGGTGGAGCCGGCCAGAGGGATAACGGACAGGGCGAGAGAGCGGAGAAAGAGGAAGAAATTTGCACAAAAAAAAAACAAAACATGAAAAAGGGAGAGCGCGGGAATGGAGAAGAATGCAAAAAAAAAAAAACAAAAAAAAAAAAACCATAAAAAAAAACAAAAAAACTCACAACTAGAAAACAAAAGAGAGGAGGGGTTGGGGAGAGGAGGATTGAGGGAGAGAGAAATGATGGAGAGGAGAGAGAATGGAAAAACAGAGACTCAAGGGAGAGAAAGAGAAAAGGGGGAAGAGAAGAATGAAAGAGAAAAAGGGAAAGATCCGGCCGGAACGGGGGGAAGGGAAGGGACGGGAAGGAAGGGAAGGAAAGGACCGGCGCGGAACAGGGGAAATGAGGAAAAGGAAGGGGAAACCGAAAGGGGAAATATGTTAGAGACCGGACTCTGAGAGGCATGAAGAAGATCTTTCATGGGACACCAGCTGTGAAAAAAAAGCCAAAGTGGGTATTAATAGTGTGCAAAAAGAGCTTCTCTCGTGTGAGGAAAGGAGGTGCTTTGGCGCTTGCCTAAGAGAGTAGATAAATCATCGCACAAGAATTTCAGTCTAGAGTATAATTTTTCGGAGCATGAATTCTTGCTGCTGCAAGTATGTGAAACTAACGAGAGTCGCACATAGTCTAGCTGTCTCTCCGGTTCTATGGGGTGTTAGGTGTGTATTATTGGTTAGCTCATTAGAAAAAAAAAAAAAAAAAAAAAAAAAAAAAAAAAATAAAAAAAAAAAAAAAAAAAAAAAATCACAGCAATTGCGTTCAGGTGATTTGGGTTTGTTTTGATCGTTTCAAGGCGGTGGTGTAGAGTTAGCACACGGTGGTATTCCCTACCCCCCACACCCCAACCCACCAGCCCCTACCCCCACAACCCCCTCCCCCCCCACCACCCCCCCGGTCAGGTCAATGTAAAGGATCAAGGTAAAATAGCACAAGGTAACGAAGCTCAGAACATCACGAGGAGCAGGATTTACACACAACACACACACACACAACACACACACACATGACTCCCCGACTTTCTATGTGTGTGTGTGTGAAAGGAGAGATGAGGACAGACAAGCAGAAAGACCAGAGGACAGAGACAGGACAAGGGGAGAAAAATTCACTATATTACAAATTTATACCGACACAAAACAAAAAATAACGATACAAACATATTGACCCTACTCCCTAAAAACTCAACATTGAGGGTGTTTAACACGTTCCATTCTTTATTTGGAAGTCAAAAAAAAAGGTTGGTACTGAGTCCATGATCACCTCCGGTAATATAAGAAGACCGGTATGGGCAAAAACAAAAGAGGGCAGTCAAATTGCCTGTGACCTAATAAAACTCGATGGCAAGGTCACATTCAAAAAAAAGGAGGGGGTGGGGGGGGGGGGGGGGGGGGGGGGGGGGGGTTGGGGGGGGGGTGGGGGGGGGTTGGGGCGGGGGTTGGGGGGGGGGGGTGGGGGCCCGGGGGTGGGGGCGGGTGCCCCCACGGGGGGGGGGGGGGTGTGGAGGGTGAAGCAGCGACAGGAAGCGATAAAGACACCCCGCCGGACCCACAAACACCTACAGCGAATTCGTTATCAGTCTCGCGGGCCACGCCTCCCCGCTAGGTCGACGTCTGTGAAAATCACTCTGTGTAGTTACCCCCCTTGTTTTCAGCACGGTTAGAACCTCGCACATTCGCTGAGTCAGGTAACATTCTCTCTCTTCTCTCATTCTCCTCTCTCTACCTCTCTATATCTCTCTCTCTCTTCTCTGTGTGTAGTGTTTGCAACCCAC
>JADBJO010019526.1:7500-20000 GCA_016801955.1 Conus betulinus | reverse complement strand
AATGTTTTTTTTTAGGCTGGAATGACGTGGGCTGGCATAACCCCAACATGCTGACCCCTAACCTGGACCGTTATGCAAAACAGGGGGTCATCCTCAATGATTCCTACGTGCAGCCTGTCTGTTCCCCGTGAGTCTTTGAATCTTCATCGTCTTCGTCTTTTCTTCTTCTTCTTCTTCTTCTTCTTCTTCTTCTTCTGATGATGATGATGATGATGATGATGTGATGATGATGATGATGATGATGATGATGATGATGATGATGATGATGATGAAGACGACGATAATCAAAAAGGTGATGGAGGTAAAGATGATGATGATGATGATGGTGATGGTGATGATGACGACGACGACAATATTGACGTTGTTGACGATCGTAATGGTGATATTCGCATTGAGAAAAGGGGAGATAAATGGTATCAGAAACACCCAGACTTTGATCAGAGTGACAGCCTTTACCGTCTGAAAAGAGCTGGCCGGAATATGCTGGTTAGACACAGGACTGTACTCTGCGCGCAGCAGGCCGCATGTTCACGTGCAAAGCAGACTGTAAGTGGGTCACACGGCCAGAGACCTGGGTGCGACGCTGCCCTGTGACCAGAGAACACCTTCTTCAGTACTGGACCCAGTAGGGTGCCCTCCGGAGCGCTGTGTGGTCAGACCAGGCGGCCCTGAGAAGGACACCGTATGGTGAACGGAGAGATCTACTGAGAATCATTACCGTGATGAAGACAACTGGACATCTTTCGTTTGAATATGAAATGCACAGTGCTGACATCATATGTTGGTATCCAGTTGTATATCATCATTATCACAACAGGTTGTTCTGTGAGCGATTTGGGAATGAAGAGTGTTGCCAAAGGAAGCCGCCACTCCCTCGGGAACATTGGAGTTGTGCTATTAATCATATCTCACTTTTAGGTGTTTCAGTGTGGTAACTCTTTGCACTGCGCTGTCTGTCTGTCTGTTCGTATACTCATTTCTCTCTGTTGCTGAGAGTCTATATTTCTATATACCTTTTTTTCTGCTGCTGATGACGGTTGTGATTTATTGATTTGTTTTGTTGTGTTGGTGTGTTGTTTTCTGATTTGACAGCCAGCCCCCTGACTGACCAATGGTCCGACAAACGTCCTGTCAACAGGCTCTGTCTGTCAGTCAGGGTTTCTTACCGTCATGATGACAGCGTTAGGTTTGCATGCAGTCATGAATACTCTGGCGCCAGGGGAGGCAGAGTTTATCAGAATCACTTCAACTTAATTAAAATATCCTTTACGCTTTTGATTGTGTACATGTATGTGAAACATTGTAGGTATAAACCGACAATGTTTTATTGTGCTATTTTAGTTCTTCACCCGAAGGAATGAGAGGAATGAAAGAATTTGACTGAATTTAAGGCAAATGGGTGCAGTGAGTGCTTTGCTTCTATGATTTACATACTGATCGTGAAAAAGTGCTCGTTAGCTGCTGAAAATTGAATTTGCCTCTGGCTTATACAATATTTAACATGCTTGTTGGTTTTGACAAGAGAAAATTGAAAGCACTTCTTGGGTGTAGACTAAAGAATATTTTCTTGCTGTGGAATACTGAAAATGTGTACTGACTGTAGAAAATTGAACATGCTTTTTTTTTTTTACACCAATAATTGCACTTCTTGGTTTTCAAAAATCGAAAGTCCATCTTGGGTATAAAAAAAGAAAATGATTGTAAGATGAAGATTGGTCGTGGGTATTGTAACAGTTTTTCGGTTGTAGAAATTTGAAAATTATTGTGGGTATATCAAAATGGTTGGTTTTTCATGGGAAAAAATGTTATCGTTTGTGAGTGTCTAAAAACACTCATTGGAATAGAAAGTGTGAAATTCTCTTTGATTGCACAAAAATGCTATGTTGGTTGCTGAAAAGTGATATTGTTTGTTGAATATATAGAACTGAAAATAGTCGGTCATAGCTGAGGGTGCATCTTAATGGCACAAAATGCATGGCCATGTTGATGTATGTACAGACAGGTGTGTTGATGTTGTCATGTGACTGGGCAGGTCCAGAAACTGTTTCATGACTGGGCTGTACCCCTACCACACAGGACTTCAGGTCAGTCACCGTCATCTTCAACTCTGATTTCCCATGTGTTGAAGTGTTTGTGAAATGCCTGTGCTGTCAATCAATATGCTATCAAATGTATGTCTGTTTACCAATTCTGTCTGTCTATCTGTCTATCTGTCTCTGTCTCTGTCTGTCTCGGTCTCTGTCTGTCTGTCTGTCTCTCTGTCTGTCTGTCTCTCTCTCTCTCTCTCTCTGCCTTTACCCCTTCTTTCAGTCTCTGGCTGTCTATCTGTCTGTCTGTCCGTCTGTCTGTTTGTCTGTCGGTCTGTCCGTCCGTCCGTCTCTCTCTGTCTATCTGTCTGTCTGTCTGTCTCGGTCTCGGTCTCGTCTCGGTCTCTCTGTCTCTGTCTCTCTCTGTCTCTGTCTCTCTCTCTCTCTCTCTCTCTCTCTCTCTCTCTCTCTCTCTCTATGACAACTACTTCTATATGACGGCACTAAGATAGACGAAAAGTGCTGACAACGACTTTTATGTGACGACAATGAGACAGACGAAAAGTTATGACAACGACTGCTATATGATGACAATAAGACAGATGAAAAGTTATGACAACGACGGCTATATGATGACAATGAGACAGACGAAAAGTTATGACAACGACTGCTATATGATGACAATAAGACAGATGAAAAGTTATGACAACGACTGCTATATGATGACAATAAAACAGATGAAAAGTTATGACAACGACGGCTATATGATGACAATGAGACAGACGAAAAGTTATGACAACGACAGCTATATGATGACAATAAGACAGATGAAAAGTGATGACAACGACTTCTATATGACGACAATAAGACAGACGAAAAGTTATGACAACGACTTCTCCGTGACGACAATAAGACAGACGAAACGTTATGACAACGACTGCTACATGATGACAATAAAACAGATGAAAAGTTATGACAACGACTGCTATATGATGACAATGTGACAGATGAAAGGTGAAGACAACGACTGCTATATGATGACAATAAGACAGACGAAAATTGATGACTTCGATGGCACTGGTCTGACGAAAAAGATGAAAGAAAAGTAATGACGACGACGATAACAACATGACGTCGATAAGACAGACGAAAAGTGATTATAAACACGACGACTGCAACGACATATCAACGATAAGGCAGATCCTTCCTGCCTTCCTTCTTTCCTCCTTTCCTTTCTTCCTCCCTACCTTTCTCTTCTTTTCTTCCTTCCTCTCTTCCTTCCTCTCTTCCTTCCTTCCGTCCTTCCTCTCTTCCTGCCTTCCTTCCTCTCTTCCTCCCTTCCTTCCTTCCTCCTTCCTCCCTCCCTTCCCTTCTCTCTCTCCCCCTTCCCATCCTCCTTCCCTCCCTCCTTCCCTCCTCTCCCCCTTCCTTCCTTCCTTCCTTCCTCTCTTCCTCTTTTCCTTCCTTCCTTCCTCTTTTCCTTTCCTTCCTTCCTTCCTTCCTTTTTCCTTCCTCCCTCCTTTCCTCCATTCCTTCCTTCCTTCCACTCTTCTTCTCTCTTCTTTTCTTCCTTTTCTTTCTTCCTTCCTTTCTTCCCCCCTTCCTTCCTCTCTTCCCTCCGTCCTCTCTTCCTTTTCCCCCCTTTCCCTCCTCTAATCCTGCCTTTTTTTTTCCCTCCCTTCCATCCTTCCTTTCTTCCTGCCTTTTCTTTCTTCTTTCCCTTTTTCTGTTTTTTTTTTTTTTTTTGTCTTTCCGAGGCTTCTTTCTCTGTTTTCTTCTCTCCCGTTCTTCTTCTTTTTTTTTTTTTTTTTGATTAAACGTTTCGTTTTTTTTTTTTTTTATTCCTGCTTTACGTGTTACTATAAGAGAGATTGTTCCCAGAGACATTTTATGTGTTTGCGCACCTATAGCTATATCTGTCATATTATTTCTTCGTTGTTTATGTGTGTGCAGCACGAAGTTATTCACCCTACCCTTCCGAAGTTTGTGCCCCTCAAACATCACCATGCTTCCCCAGCTGCTTAAATCTGTCGGTTATAAGACGCACATCGTCGGAAAGTACGCACCTTTACCGTTCCGTCCTCTTGTGTCGTATTCTAGTGTACCTTTATTCATTTTTATATATTTCAGAGTTATTGTTGGATTAGCCTACCAGTTTGATAAGTTTTTGCTCATGTACTCAATGCAAAAGGTCCATAAATTGATGTCTTTTATACTTCGTGTATTATTCCTTTATATCCTTGTCCATGTGCAGTCTTTACTGTATCTGAATGCTCTCTCTCTCTCTCTCTCTCTGTCTGTCTGTCTGTCTACCTCTGTGTGTGTGTGTGTGTGTGTGTGTGTGTGTGTGTGTGTGTGTGTGTGAGAGAGAGAGAGAGAGAGAGAGTTTTAAACTAATTTGAATGACCATGATATTATTCCTTACAGCCGTGCCGACCACAGGAATGGAGGGAGCGGTGGATATCAGTTATCTATACCATCACTTATCAAAATTGTCATCCTTTCATTAAAAAAAAAAAAAGAAGAGATCCCTCTTCATTCCTGTCTTGATTGTGTAAGCGGCTGGGAGCAAGCGAGCATATAGATAATAGAAAGAGCCAGTCACATAGCGGAGGGTTGGGAAGTGAGGGCTGGGGGGGGGGGGGGGGGGGGGGGGGGGGGGGGGGGGGGGGGGGGGGGGAAACTATTGCATGTTAAAGAAGCCCAGGGAACAACGGCTGCTATCAGCTATGCCGTAAGGGCCCGTCGTAGATGAGTGCGCGGAATGTGGTTGTGTCAGGTCGTGGGATACACCATGGTTCGCCCAGTCACGTTTCGCCAGTCTAACATCCTCATGGATTGTTACAATTCGATATCTTGCCGAAGGTATGAACATGTCATGCGTGATTAGCTAGTTCTTCGCTTGCGAAGATCAGTGGGAAGTTCCCGCCAGGGATGGGCGGTACGCCCTTTGATGACTGATTAGTCCAATTCGTGATCTACAGGATCTGTGGCGTTGTGGGCAGGTGTAGATCTGGCCTGCGTTGTTGGGCTGTGGACCTGGGTCTTCCCTTCTCCTTCTGTTCTCCTGGATGTTCTGACGTCTGGTTTCCTCGAGGTGTTGAGTTCCCCTGAGCGTTGAACTCTCCAGCTACCTCTATCTAATGCTGACTGCTTCGAAGTCTTGGGATTGATGTCCGCTTGGGATAGTTGCTTCTTCAGTTGGTCCTTGAATCTTTTCTGTAGTGCGCCTGTATTGCGTTTGCCTTGGACCACCTCCCCATAGAATACTGCTTTTTGCATGCGAGTGTCACGCATCCGGGTGATGTGCGCTGCCCGGCGAAGTTGTTTTAGCATGAACATTTTACTCGATACTTTGCAGTTGAGCTCTTTCTGGAACCTCTGTGTTCGTTACGTAGTCCTTCCACATGATGCCCATGATGGACCGGAGGCATCTCTGATGGACTGTTCCAGCTGCTTTATTTTGTTTCCGGTACGGCGCCCATGCCTCTGATCCGTACAGCAGATCCGTGCAGCAGTGTGGACAGTACAGCAGCTCGGTAGACTGGCATCTTTGTGGAGAGTCTCAAGGAGTGATTTTTTTCATATTCTGTTCTGGAGGCGGCCAAATGCACTGCTTGCCTTTGAGAGGCGGTTGTCCACATCTTTGGTCACCGTAGCGTCGTTCGATATGACGCTGCCCAGGTAGGTGAAATGCTCTACCATGTTAAGGGGATGGCCATCAATGCTTACGTGGGGAGCAGTGTACACCTTCCCTGGTGCTTCTTGGTGGAGGACTTCAGTTTTCTTAAGACTGGCAGTCAGACCGAATGCCTTGGCTGCCTGTGAAAAACGGTCTACGATGACCTGCAGAGCTTCTTCTGTGTGTGCAGGAGGGCGCAGTCATCTGCAAAGAGCAGATCCAGGATAGCTTCTGAGGTTTTCGTGTGGGCCATAAACCTTCGTAAATTGAATGCGCTGCCGTCGGTCCTAAATCTGATATAAATCCCCTCGTCTAAATCCTCCTTTGCTTCTCTCAAAATCATGCCGAAGAAGATCGTGAAGAGTGTAGGGGCTAATACGCAGCCTTGCTTCACTCCATTGCTGAATGGAAATTCTACAGAGTAATCACCAGTGCACTCGATTTTACCCATCTGTCCTTTGTGGAGTTGTAGGATTGCAAGGAACTTTGGGGGGCATCCTAGTTTGGTCATTATTTTCCCAAGGCCATCTCTGTTGACTGTGTCGAAGGCTTTCGTGAGGTCTATGAATGCTGCATATATGTTCATATTCTGTTCTCTGCACTTCTCTTGGACCTGTCTCAGCACGAAGATCATGTCAGCTGTTCCTCTATTTGCTCTGAAGCCGCACTGGCTCTCCGGGAGGTTTACTTCAGCAATGGATGGAATGAGCCTGTCCAGAAGAACCCGGGCGAGGATCTTGCCGGCAATGGAGAGCAGTATGACGCCTCTGTAGTTGGAGCAGCAGTCTGATTTGGAACCCTTATTCTTATAGAGGGAGACAATCACGGCATCCCGCATGTCCTGTGGCACTACTCCTTCATTCCAGCACGATGTGAATAACTCCTCAAGCTTCTGAATGAGGATGTCTCCTCCATGCTTATATACCTCTGCTGGGATACCGTCGATGGCTGGTGCTTTGTGACACTTCAGCTTCTTTATTGCTGCCTTGATTTCTTCATGTGTGGAGGCGTTGTCCAAGTCCATCTTTACCTCTTCCTGAGGTATGTTGTCTGCAGACGTCGCTTCCACAGTCCTCTCTTCCCCGAACAGGGTTCCATAATGTTCGGTCCATCGGTATAGTAAAGCTTGCCTGTCAACAAGTAGGCTTGTGCCATCCGAAGAACGCAGTGGTGCCTGCAGTTGGTAGCTTGGACCATATATTTGCGCGAAACGATTCATAGAAGGCCATAGAATTTCCCTGATCAGCATACATCTGTGTGCGTTCCGCCAATGCTATCCACCATGAATTTTCCATGACTCTCAATTTTGCTTGCATTTTGCTGCAAGCTGTTCTGTAAGCCATTTTGGTCTTCTGGTCATCAGGAGAGCTGACCATATTGCCATGGCATGACCTCTTTTCCTCGAGGAGTTCTTGTATCTCCACGTCATGTACATCAATCAAGTCCTGATTTTTCTGTGTTGAGATGCCAGATACTTTTTCTGTGGCTTCCTGAAGGATGGTTTTTAACTTCCTTCCGTTGGTCGAGAGGTGCATTTACTGGGGCGGTGGTGTTTCTCAGCCTTTCGTTTACTTCCCTCAGGAATTCCTCCTCCAACATTGACAGCTTGTCATGTGTAACCTTTCACCGAATTACCTACAGTTCATTTCATGAGGGAAAATGGAAATACATGATAGGAATCTGTCTACCTACCTACCTGCCTACCTATCTACCTTCCTTACTACCTACCTACCTACCTACCGACATATATCGTGTGTGTGTGTGTGTGCGCGCGCGCGTGCGCGCGGGCGTGTGTGTGTGTGTGTGTGTGTGTGTGTGTGTGTGTGTGTGTGTGTGTGTGTGTGTGTGTGCGCCTGCATGTGTTTGTGTATATGTATGCGAGCGCGCGCGCGCGCGCGCGCGCGCGTGTGTGTGTGTGTGTGTGTCTCAGATGGCATCTGGGTTTCTGCAACTGGAAGTACACGCCTACCTACAGGGGCTTCGACACCTTCTTTGGCTATTACAACGGGGCTGAGGATTATTACACGCATAGAAGAGGTACAGCGTTGTGTAATTGTGTGTGTGTGTGTGTGTGTGTGTGTGTGTGTGTGTGTGTGTGTGTGTGTGTGTGTGTGTGTTCTGTTGCTTTAACAACGAACGTCATCAGGTGGCCAACATAAAGATAAAAGGACAGATGTGTTGATAAACTCCAGTGCCAGGAAGGCAATGCACACACACACACACACACACACACACACACACACACACACCAAAAAAAAAATCACAAAATGGTCACACACTGAAAAGGCAAATGGTCAACTTTCTTTTTTTTTTTTGGGAGAATCAGTTTTCAGTCTGTCCGTGTGTATAGACAGGAGAGATTTTTTTTTTTCATGGTGTACAGTAAGAAGCAAAATATCGGACAGGCGTGTTTTGGTGGAACATGCGTAGCCTGCATCTTTTAAAAGTACATGAGGTGTTGGGTGATTGTCTCCCTTTTGTGGTTCTCCAGCAAAAATAAGCGAGTTAGCTTTTTGCTTCTATGTTGAAACAGTTCTGTGACCACAACTCCAGACTGCTGCTGATTGTGGTACCCATTTATCCACCACACATATAATTGGTTTCCTGGGGGCCTGTGTCTGTCTGTGGTGCTGGTAAATTGGATTAATGTCGTTGCAGGTACGTGGTGGCGTTTCAATCCATGTAGGTGGAGGAGGGGAGCAGGTGGCAGCGGGAGGGTGGGCAGCGATCAGTTGGCCCTCAGCAGGGGTCTTACAGTCCTCTGCTTAAGTCACAACAGGCGTTACGGAACTTGGCTGAAGTGAGTCAGCGATAGTGCAGAGTTTCCATTGATGGGTGGTCTCCTAAACACCTGACTGATGATTAGTTCGCAATGTATGTATGGTAGCATTTTTATTGCGACAGGACTGTATGTGGTTGTATATTAGGGGAGACTGGAATAGTATGAGTTTGTCAAATGACTGTACTAAGTTAATGAATTGATTGACAGTTCTCCCTCCCCGTCTCTCTCTCTCTCTCTCTCTCTCTCTCTCTCTCTCTCTCTCTCTGTGTGTGTGTGTGTGTGTGTGTGTGTGTGTGTGTGTGTGTGTGTGTGTGTGTGTGTGTGTGTTCACAGATGACGGTTTCGATTTCCGCTTCAATACGTCTGTGTATCATGGTGGAGACGGCGAGTATTCTGCTGTGAGTATCTCTCTCTCTCTCTCTCTCTCTCTCTCTCTCTCTCTCTCTCTCTCTCTCTCTCTCTCTCTCTCTCTCTCTCTCGGAGTGGCTTTCCTTGCTTTCTTGGTTGCTTGTAATCAGCAAGAAGTTAGTTCAAAAGTGGATGCAGGTTTTTCACGAAAATCGCTTTCAGTATGCCAGTTGTTGGACTGCCATCTCGTTTGGAGAACGCCTTGAACTCAGTTCTTGAAGAAAATAATGTGTTTGTCGTCGTTTAAAATCGAAGGTGGAGAGAAGACCAACTTGCAGTGGTGCTTCGATTGAAGACAGCGTGCCAACCACGAGTGACACAGAGTGATACTGTCGTGTGCAGAAGAAAATGCCATTGCAAGTTATCAGTGACAGGAGGAGAGCCGAGACGTACAGAGCTTTGAAAGAGGAGAAGAAGGCAATGATTCTACATCCCCGCTTGGTCTTTTTCTACCAACACCCCGCAGGTTATTTCACAACACAGAAAACTCGACTGCTTTTGATACATTCCCTGGAAATGCTGCCAGTGACGGTCCTGAACATGTGGGGGCGGCACGATCCGCCGACCACTTTCACGACACCGAGTGACTGAGTGAAAACTGATGTAGTCCGGAGGTTGGGGCTGGCAAAAAACGAACTTATAACTGCGTATTGTGATTGATTACCCCCCTTGATCCAGTCCACAGCACTGACAGACCACAAAAGAGGATATTATGACACTATCAGACATAAACAACTTGTGTAATAGAAACAGGGACAGTCTCAAAATTCCAGTGAATTATTCAAAAACAAGCTTCCGGCTTGTTGAGTGAGACATGCAGGGAAATACTAAGCTGTGTACAAGAAACATTCAAAGAAGTGAACAGACTGCCACACAGCATCAGACAGGAAGATACTCCACAGCTGGTGAGGATGAAAATCCCGATTGACGACCCTGGGAACCACAACGCTCCCATCCGCGTCTATAGTGATGGCCTGTGAAATCATTTGAAATTGAAAGAATGAAGGAAATAAAGAAAATGAGAGAACAATATTGACTGGATGACACAGGAAACGGCTGAATGAAACGCCCGGCAGGCAGCTCTTCAGTCTGCGCTACCCGGGTAGGCAGCTCGCTGTGTACACGAGAGTGTGGAATTATCAGCGCCTGTCTATAGAACTTTTGGCAAGGTGCTTTAAAATGCTTTCTTCTTCTTCTTATTATTATTATGATTATTATTATTTTTCCGTGCGTCCCCGCTTGTGACCACATCGACAGTACCGTTTGTCATATCCAGTCAACACAATACCGCGATCTGGATCCCATGGGGTCAAGACCTTGTCTATAATTATCGTATGAAATATTGTTCTTATTCATTTCTGTTTTGATATCCGCCACCCCCCCCCCACCCCCCCCCCCCCCCCCTTACACCATATTGTGTCAATGAGCCAAAAACCTGACATAATTCGTATCGTATTCGTATTCTCTCTGTCCGTTTCTTCGTTTCTCTCCTCTCCCGATAATGGCTCATGAAACGAGTGTTGATTGGTGTGTCATAGATTCATTGCCTAATGTACATCTGTCACATGAAATACAAAGCACCCTGAACCACATCAACAGGTGGTTGGGTTTTGAAACATGACAGCTTTCATTTCGAAGTTGTGAGCCTGTGTTATGATGTAACCTGATGACGATGCTCTTGTAACACGCAATGTTTCAGATGCTGTTGGCGGCACGAGCGGAACAGATCATCCGTACCCATGACCAGAAGAAACCGCTGTTCCTTTACCTGCCTTTCCAGTCCGTGCACGCGCCTCGACAGGTAAGCTATTTTTAGAATGTGGTGTTTATATTATTCTATTATATTATATTATATTATATTATATTATATCATATTATTGTATTATATTATATCATCATGTAATCAAATGTTAAATTGTAGTTCCTTTGTTTGTTTGTTGCTTGTTTTAATGGCGCTGGGTATCAGGTGTTTTTTCTGTTGTTGTTTTGTTCGTTTTTACAGAGACCAAGGGGGAAAAAAGTCACCCCTTGACCAATACTGTCAGTTCTTGGTTTGTTTGTTTGTTTTTTTTTTTGTTTTTTTTTTGGTTCAAAAGAAGAAAAAGAAGAGAAGAAGAAGAAGAATATGATGATGATGATGAGGCCGTGTTTAAATCTGGCTCGGGGCCAAACGAGCATGGGATAGCACGGCATAACCCGCTTGCGTTTACATGGATAGATCATAGACACAGCAGATGGGAACCAGAGACTGCAGGCTTCATCCCATATGTTATCTCTGTCAGTCTAGGTATTAGCTTCCAGACGTAAGGACATAGTGGCTGTCAGACTGAGAACATGGGTGTTACAAAGGCGGGGCGAAGATGATAACGGCTTTGATCACTGATGCAGCAAAGTGTGAGAAAAAAAAGCGCGATTTTTTTTTCTTTTAGAATTGAACTTTTGTGCGCAGGTAGTAGACTTGGCGTCATCGTCTCAGCTATATATGATTCATCGAAGCATGCACTTTATTCTACGCCATGCTCATCGGCAAGGATATTTCCAATGTACGCAAATACGAAACGATTTCTTGAGCATGAGTCTGGCTTCTGTGAATCGTCTCATCTACCCACACGTGAATTCAGTAGAGCCTTGTTTCGTCTTCTGTCCGGAAACTCGTGGCTGTTCTTGTCATTTTGTCATAAACCCCAGATGACACGAGGGAATAGGATGTGGCCACGTGTGGCCCGCCTTTGGCTCACCTCGGAAGGAAGCAGGCCCATGGCGCGGCATGGCACGGCACGGAAAAAAGTCAACGTAAACAGCAGGTGCTCGGGCCACGGGCCGGCCAGGCTTGGTTGAAAAGCGACAGTGCAAACGGCTTCGATGATGATGACTATAGTCACATCAAGATGGTGGAGTAAAGAATGATGTTAATCATAATGTCATCGGCGATGATGATGGACAACGATGAGAATCACTTGACAGCGATAATAATGCTAATCGTAATATCAGAAGTATTGACAGACTGCTTTTCATTCTTGTTATCGAGGTATTTGTCCCTCTCCTCATGCGCCCTAGAGGTTAGAAGAGCTGTGAGCTGAATTCTTTCTCCTTTTCCACAGGTACCCAAGAGGTTAGAAGAACTGTCAGCTGAATTGTTTGTCCTTCTCCACAGGTACTCTAGAGGTTTGAAGACCTGTCAGCTGAATTGTTTGTCCTTCTCCACAGGTACCAAAGAGGTTAGAAGAACTGTCAGCTGAATCGTTTCTCCTTCTCCACAGGTACCCAAGAGGTTTGAAGACCTGTAAACTGACGTATTTCTCCTCCTCCTTCACAGGTGCCCAAGAGGTTTGAAGACCTGTACTCTCACATTCAGACCAAAGACAGGAGGATTTACTGCGGTAAGCTCGAGACACAAATCTACAGTTGTACATAGTGTATACGTCAGTGCTTGGTTATGCGTTTGTACATGCGTGCGTACGTGTGTGCAGTGTACGTTTCGTCAGTACAACCTTGAGTTAATCTGACAATAAACTGGTTTCAGTCAGTACGTGAGTGCGTATCATAATTTGTTGCAAATACTCTCGAAAATTCAGTTGGCAGCTGGTGTAATTTTTTTAAA
>JADBJO010019526.1:0-2500 GCA_016801955.1 Conus betulinus | reverse complement strand
TAACAACCTGAGAGCAGTTCCTGTTCTGGTCGGAGTGTGGGGAATGTGTATGGTT
This sequence comes from Conus betulinus, assembly GCA_016801955.1. Lineage (NCBI taxonomy): Eukaryota > Metazoa > Mollusca > Gastropoda > Neogastropoda > Conidae > Conus > Conus betulinus. The sequence goes on along the minus strand of JADBJO010019526.1, from coordinate 2,445 downwards.
TTGTAAAAACATATCTTTTTCTTCACTGGAATATATGTGGATTGTCTAATAAATTAAAAGATAGATGTTTATTCAATTTGTTTCCTCGTTTGATGTTGTTTATTTTAGTGGAGACGTTTACAGATTAATTTGAATCGACTATTTTCAAAAATCATAATCTCTACGTAAAGTCAGTAGTTAAGCTTACAAGACATGGAAGATGCTCAGGGGGGATAATTTGCTTGGTACATAAGAGCTTAGTTCCTTATGTGCGTCGTCTTGATTGTGAGAATCCTTATTTGATTTTATTTTTGCTCTATAAAGAATTTTTCGGTCTTGGAAAAACAACCCTTACTGGCTTGTACATAACATTCCACCTGAAAATTCACCATATTACTCTGTAAATATTTTGACAATGGCATTGACTTGCTAGAAGACTGTATTGTGAAACAAAGTGATGTCTTTAGGTGATGTTGATTTTTCCTCTGTGATGTACTAATGCGGAGGACATCTAACCTGTCCCCGGAAATTATTAGTGAGCGTGATCTACACGTCCGTCACAACAATAACAAAAGTCACAAAATGGCGAGATCTTCCCAAGATGAAGTACTCAACTCGTACGGAAAGAAAATGTTGAACATGTGTTCTGTATTAGGATTATGTATTCTAAACGGTGTATGTAATGACGACCCCGAGGGTCGTTTCACATACATTTCTAACACAGGTAACAGTGTAAACGATTATTTCCTAGCATCTGTAGATCTTCTTCAATTACTAAGTAACGAAGTTAACTTTGAGAGTACTAGAAAGATTTGAATCTGATCACCTGCCCCATGTATTGTAACATAAATGCCCCGAGTGAAAAGATGTTTCCAACATGAATATGCGTGTTCAAAATAAGGAATTTATTGTCAAATATTGTTGGAACCAAGATTACACTCGGCAGTTTATTTTTCCATGCAATCAGAAGATGTACAGAACCAGATATTAGCGGCTGAAGATCTGATTCATGTGGATGTCAACAAGGCAATAGATCAATTCAATAAAATTGTTAAAGATCAAGCTGAAGGTATGGCGAAAAGAATACAAGTAAACAAAAATATTACTCAACATAACTGGTATGACCAGGAATGTAACTATGTAAATGTAAAAATGCGTAGACTATTCAGAAAAATTTTGTAAAACGTTACATGAAGAAGATGGAATTGAGTTTTGTATTGCAAAGCGTGAATATAGAATTTAAACAAAGGAAAAGAAGGAATATAATGATAGCTTACCTGAAATGAAACTCGTGAATTCCATTCGGAGTCAGAATCTTTTTGGGAACATGGTCATAAAATATCTAGAAAGATATCACACCCTTCAAATTATATCTTCCTATGCATGAAGGTATCAACATTTCAGACGTTTGCTAGAAAAAAGACGATGATGAGAGTGTCATTGTGGAGGAAATGTTAACAGATGAGGACGGAGAGGAAGTTTGTCTGCTTGACAGACCAAAATCTAAGGAAGAGATATTACTTGCTGTACGAAAATGAAAAATGAAAAATGGTACCCTGCTGGACCAGATGGTATGATTGGTGAGTTTTTCAAGAATTCTGAGAATGTAGCCTCAACTTTTTAGTAAAGCTATTTAATATTGTGTTGATTCTGGAATATATCCTGATGGCTGGAAAGAATCTATAGTTCTGCCTTTATTTCAAGCGGAGAAGTCAATGATGTGAACAATTACAGGGGTTCTCCTTGAGTAATATTTGTAGTAAATGTATAATTCTATATTAATTGTAGATTGGGTGAATGGGGTACGCATGAATGGTATACTGGGGAACATCAAGCTGGGTTTTTAACAGTTACTCAACCAATTGATCATACATTCACGCTACTAGCTGCCGTGCAAAAACAGTTTGTAAATAATCAGAAGTTGTGTGTTGCTATTGTTGACTTTGCAAAGGCTTTTGATTCAATCATGATCAGGAGCAACAATATCGATTCTGTTTATGTGTTCTCTGGTGTTAAACGGGTGATGGTTCTAGCCACGTGTTTTTTTTTTTCGTTGTTTAAACGAGCTAGCCTGGAAATTATAGAATAATGTCAGGCATGGAGTAAACTCTTGATGGATAGAATGTTATTGCTGTTTGCTGATATATGTATAAGTCTTGTCACTCGCGGTACTTTGGCTACAAACGTCAACTTAATTTTTATAATCTGCAGCCAAAGGACTGAACACAGTTAAATGAAGGACGACTAAATATTGGATTCGAAGGGTGGTACTTGGCACAAATAGTTGAGAGATGGACGAGGGAACGAGAGATGTCGTTGAATAATGAATATAAAATATCTAGTGAAGATATTTACAACTAACTATGTTTTAATTCTGCTTTCAGGATATTGCAAAATACAGACGCAAAGAGGCAAATTGTAGTTATCTTCATATTTGTATCAAATTGGGATGTGATTCATTTCGTA
>JADBJO010019525.1:15000-33113 GCA_016801955.1 Conus betulinus | reverse complement strand
AAATCAAAGTTTGATAACAAATCACTGTGGACAATGAAATAATCAATCACGCTGCAACCATTGGGAGACACAAAAGTATACTCGCCCTCGATATCACCATTACAAAAAACCATTCAAAATGCTCAAATCAAACATGAAACAAAAAGTTCAACAATGTTTTGCCAAAATTATTGATAGCTGAATCTTTAGAACGACGTACACAACTTTCATCATCATCTATATCAACATCCTCTATACTGCTAGCATAGTTTGTCATCGTTTCATTTACAACTTGCTCGTGACCTGTTCTGGCATTAAAGTCCCCTACAACCATAAAATAAAGTGTATCCATGTCTTTTTCAAAATGCTGCAATAGTATCTCTTCCAATAGTAAGACACCATCTTTTATCAATTTATCATGTATGTATGTAGGGCCTCCTTCCGGGACAACATAGCAAGCAACTAGTATAACATCTCTGTCAATACCAAATACATGTTTATCTATTTTTACAGCCACAGCGTTGTCACAGTCAAGTTTTATTTCTTTCACACTTTTCTGTGTAAAGTCTTTTCTTACCAACAACAATACCCCTCCTGAATTCCTCCCATGAAAAGATATTTTTCTAGCTGGTACGTGAAACTTTAAATAATCAGAAAATACATTATTATAATCAAACGATGAGTCAAGAAAAGTTTCTGTGAGGGGTAACAAAGTCAAATTTATTTACATAATTCAGAAAAGAAAGGTCATGCAGTTTGCCATACAAGTTTTCAACATTATAATTTAAAAATGTCCACTGAGATGAATGGTCGGGCCTGTCCTATGGCTTTCTCGCGGCGCCCGATCGCAGGCTCCTGTCGCTCACACCATCGCCTGTCCCCCCGCACGACCCGGAGCTGTAGACCTGCTTGACCGTTTTCCATGTAGGTTTGCAAGCATGCCTGCCCGCCCGATGCGTGCCCTCCACGTGACGCACGTGCGTCAGTGCCACGGCGTCCTCCGGTGACACAACTCGGGGAATTCCCGCTGGTTGTCTCCGACCCGTGTCGCCTGCTCCCTGTGTAGCTGCGAGAGACGTGTCCTCCACTCTCGTCACCATCGCCACGCTGCTGTTGACTCTGTGTGGGCCGGGTGTCATGAACAGGAGGAGGGGGAAGAACCACCACTGCCAATGTGCTTCTTTCCTTGACTCGGGGAGTCGCCGTGGTGACTAGAGTCAACACATCGATAGTTTGGGACTGACGCACCTTCGTCATTCACAGCAGTGATGTTCTGAACATGTGTCTTGTCAGCCTTTGATTTCGCACCTATCACAGCACTGCTGTCATCTCCACTTCCTACCACCTCGGCATATGTTCGAGGATCCGGCAATTGAGGGCAATGACCAACTGACCTTTCTTAAAGAATGCTCTTTTCCCCTCCCTTCTCGCTTGTGCAACTATTTGAGCCTGCGCTTTAGTGAGATCATTAGCCACTCTCACCCCCTTTTCCTGCAGTTGTTGCCTAGTGTTCCTGTTAGTAATCACTGACATCTTGTCCTCCCATCTTCTAAATTTCACAATCATGGGCCTAGGCTGACCTTCACGTGCATAGCCTATTCGGTGAGCTCTTCAATATCCTCCTCTGTCCAACGCCTCTGATCATTGGTACTGTTAAGAACCTCCACCACTGCACGGGCACATGTTTCGAACGTCTCGCTTGGCTGCTTTTGGGAAATCCCGAAGAAGCGAAGATTATCTCTGCGAGAGAAGTCTTCTAGTCTGTCCGTGTCTATTTTTAGTTTCTCAACCTCTTCCTTGATTTCCTTAAGTGCTTCAGTCAACTGGCGCGTCTCTTCTTTTCTGCCATCAGACTCAACAAACAGGTGCTGTATGTCTGTCGTAATATCAGTCACGGTCTCTGTCAAGTGCCTGTGATCCATTTCAAGTCTGTCACATCTTCTGTTTATTTCTTCACATTGTTGTTTTACTTGACATAATTCCTCCTTAATCTCACAAGATCATTCCTGAGCAATGTTGTTTGTTTGGTGAAACTGCTGTTGAATGGTCTGCATCAGTCTGTCAATCAAGTCTTGCTGTCCTGCCACAGCATTCGTCACCGTATCTTCTTCTTCGGAGTGTGTGTGTACCTGTCCGTCAGGGTTGGGGCCAGGGTTGGTCTCCACGTCGCCACTGAGGAGCAGCTTTCTCAGCAAGAACACACGGCGTGTGCAGCAGAAAAGGCAAGGACAAGCACTTGCACGTGCGTGTCCAACTGACACACACAGGTGTTGTCACACATCACATCTACAGCACATGACACAGTTCCTCTTGCGTTTATTGTTTCTTTGAACAGTTCATTTTCTGTTGAAAGCACTTCGTACATGTTTCTACAAAAACTGTCAATCAGAGCAATGATAACACAGCACAGTATATATGTAATAAGGACATCGGCCGAGGTTACCTGCCGTTCACTGTTTGAGTCCTCGTTCATCTGTCCAAAAACATCAACATTATTACGGATGGCCTTTGACCTATTGTTCAGTCTGCCACAAAAGATGCCGATAGCGGCCCTCCACGTCAACAAGTCTACCATTGTCACACACAATTAACGACACTGTCCACTTACTGAATAGTTGTAATGTATAACATCTTGAAACAATTCAAAACAACACCATACAAAGCAATATTTCTTGCATCGGTAAACACACAAGCTGCTGTCCGGCCGCCATTACCCGTCATGCCCCCCGAGCGGAGAGAGAGAGAGAGAGAGAGAGAGAGAGAGAGAGAGAGAGAACCACACAACGAAAAAGCAAGCAGGTTTTTCCATTTTTCCAACGTTTCGGCTTTGGGCCTTCCTCGGGGACTTCTTTTTAAGATACTACTGGAAAATCAAACAGTTCTTAACTCTGTTTTTTCTTTGATTACTACCCAGTGAATTGAAGATGGCAGGCGCAGGCTCCCAAAAGAGAACAAATCGAAATTTAGTATACAAAGGACATACATATATAAGATGTTTTTCTTCCTCATCTGCATTCAAACTATAAGGGCAAAATCTTGCAACGGGATTTTCACAGGATCTCTCTATATTGTTTCTTATAAATAGTACCCCAAGTCTTGTCTATGTCAAAGCCACTCTAAGGCAAAAGATGTCCAGAAACTCAAAGTAATGACTAATTCCGAAACCACACTGCAAAGATCTGTACAAGACATGTCTGTTTTTATCCCTAATTGATGTCGACCATTCTTGGACATACATGTCAACTAGCCTTTGTTTGAAAATTGGTAAAAAACACTCTTACGTCATCCACACCTTGCCGCAGCCATACATCATTAAATCCGGTGCTCACTAGAATTTCTCTGTTCCCTGTTACCCAGCACCTTATGCCCTGATCATCAAGGTTTACTTGCATAAGATAAGCCTGTTTAGGTAATCTATTCAAGCCCATGTCTAATGAGCTACCGATATTTCAATGCTTTCATGTATGAATTTATGTATAAGGGATGCCTGTTTAATTCTGAATATACGAGTTTATTAGGTTTTTAAGTGGAGCGCCACGGAATCTTTTGCAGGTTAATAAGTGAACTTTCTCAATGTGCTCTGAACGTTGCAGACACCATATTTCCCCTGAGGACAATAGAATTGGCTAGATTTTGAAATCAAAGATTTTGAAGAAGACTTCCCGAGACATTTCTTTGCAATTGTTAAACGTACGGCACAGAAGATAAAGTGCTTTCTTTGCCTCCCTCAAATCTCACTTTTGTATTGCTCGTGCAAATATGAAACTGTATGTATAAGTAAGTAAGGTAATATATTCATTTCCCGAGCTGTGAACATGGACGCAGAGGTCAGGAACAGGATTGCCAAACAGGAACAGGAGTGCCAAAACCAGCTCAGTGTTCGGAAGACTCGATAAAAAATGTCTGGGAGTGGAGAGGACTAAGCCTTACCACCAAGCTAAAGGTCTACCATGCAGTGGTACTAACCACTCTTCTCTGTGCCAGTGAGACCCGGAATGTCGACAGCAGACACGCCAAACACCTTAACCATTTTCACCTCAGTTGTCTCCACAGACTCCTACACATCAAGTGGCAGGACAAGTCCCAGACACTGAGGTCTTGGAAAGGGCCAGCATCCCCATCATCTGCACTCTCCTTCAGAAATCCCAAGCCAGATGGGCTGGCCACATCGTCAGAATGCCAGATAGTCGACTGCCGAAACAACTGCTGTTAGAACTGAGTCAGGGCAAGCGCAAAGTTGGGGACGGGGGGGGTGGGGGGGGGGGGGGGGGGGGGGTTGCAGAGGAAACGTTTCAAGGACTGACTCAGAGTGTCCCTCAAGGGCCTAACATCAACCTCAACACCTGGGAGTCGCTTGCCCTTACCACCCAGCCTGGCGAAGCAGCACATCACAAAGGGTACATGTTCATCATGAAGAGACGTACATCAGAAGCTGAGAGAAAGCTAGCCGCGCGCAAGGCCAGAGCTACCTCCACCTCCACTGTAGCAGCACCCCCCCACATGTGTCCCACATGTGGGCGTTCCTTCCGGGCCCAGATTGGCCGCACCAGCCACCTGCGAACCCACACTCAGTGATCTTCATCTGAGATCGAAGTCATGGTCATCTTCGAAATCGAAGGACGAACATTAATATATTTGTAAAGTAAGTCACACCTAGAGTACTGTTTTAAAGTAGGCTGACCACACACATGCCTACTCCCGAAAAGGTGGAGCCGAGTGGGAAGAGGGGGAAGGGGAGAGGGTAAAAGCATGCAGGTAGGGGGAGGACTGGGGGCAGGAACTAAATTATTATAAATAAGGAGGGGGGGGGGGGAGGGAAAACATTTGGGTGCATACGCGCATTAGTGTGCGCACACATGCGTGTGCGTGTGAGCGTACGCGTGCACGTAAGCTCGCGTGTGTGAAAAAAAAAAAAAATGGGGGGGGGGGGGGGGATAGTAAACGTGATGGAAAAACGTGGGGGGGGGGGGGGGGGGGGGGGGGAGGGAGACCAGCAAGAGTTGTCACCGGACGAGCTGGTAGGGAGGAAGAAGGTCAAGAGTCGGGAGGGGGGGGGGGGGGGGGGGGTGAAAAACAGGCTTGATTTGAATGAAGGGTGTGGCAGAAAAGGGTGGATACTGGAGATAGGGGGTGGGGTGGGGGTTAGAGGCGAAGGGTGGGGTTATCATTTAAAAAGGGGAGTCGGGGGGGGAAGGGAGGGTAAGGGAGTGAATCTAGGTCACCATGCTGAGGCCCTCTGGGTAAACAGTACGTAATTTGTTGAACCAGAAAGATTCACGTCGGAGTCTGTAATCAGTGTTCTCTGAAAAAAAAAAATAAATAATAAAAAAAAATAAATAAAATAAAAACTTTGTCTGTAACTACACGTCTTAGATTCTGAAGGGACTGATAAGTCTGGTCTGGTGGAAATGTCTGGTTACTGAGGTTACAGTGTTCTTTTTGATGCTTGATCTGTGCTGGTAACACGATTTTTAATGAGGTTTAGTTTCCCCAACATACTGGCTGTGTGGGGCATTTGCTGCAAAACAATAAATAGATGATGTTGCTAGTTGAACAGTCCAGGTGGTGTCGGATGGTGAATGATTCTCCTGTTACTGTACTTTTGAGGTTAGTTGTTTCTGCTAGGTGTTCTCGGCAGATCACACATTTTCTACTCCACGGAAAGCACCCGGGTGGTGAAGAGTCCAACTGACGGGTGGGAAGTGCAGAGGGCATAAGAAAATTTCTTAGGGACTTGCTGTTTGTTTCTCCCAAAATGGGGGGGGGGGGGGGGGGGGGGGGGACTGGAATGGCCTTTTGGAGTCTAGGACTGGATTGTAGAAGGGGGTGACGTTCCTGTAGCCATTGACGTAGAGGTGGGCTAGCTGGGTTGTGAGTGATTATGACAGGAGTGTGTTGGGAATGCTGCTTTGGTTTATACTGTAGGATGGAGCATCATCTTGGCTGACGCTGTGTGCTTTCTCTAGAGCTGTAGTCAAGCATCTTTGACTGTATATTCGGAGACCCAGTAGCTCAGTGAGAAGAAGACGTTGTTTTTTCGAAATGATCTGATTTCGAGCACCGACGTTTCAAGCAAAGCAACAGGCTGTATGGTAAGTTCTGTTTGCAATGGTGTGGGAGACAAGAGCTGAAATGAAGACAGGAGTGGACGTTGCAGTACAGGTCAGTATGTATGTATCCATTTTCCAGTTTCAGCAGAATGTCTAAAGACGGAAGTGCAGTTGCAGAACGACTGAAGGTAAAGTTGATGGTGGGATGTATGGTGTTAATGTATTATATGTAGTGTATATAGGTATATATATATATATATATATATATATATATATATATATATATATATATATATATATATATATATATATATATATAGAGAGAGAGAGAGAGGAGAGAGAGAGAGAGAGAGAGAGAGAGAGAGAGAACAAGTAGCATTCTCCATATTCTGCACAATAGCAGTCTTGCACGTGAAACCCAGCCACATGTCTTTAGATCTGAAACGCTGACCAGGGTCGCCCAGAAAAAAAAAGGGGCACGGTCATTGCATCCACTGCTGCAACCACCCAAAGTGGGCCATCAGCATAGCTTATCTATCTGGGTGCAGAGACAGTTGCATGCGTCATGTCATGGTCTATTGTGTGTGATGTATTGTGGCATGGCATGTGCAACCATGCATACCTTTCTCGTGTTACGTATTGACAACAACTAACCAGTTGTTCAAATAAATGAGTGACAGAATTACTGTTCGGATGGCACATCTGCAAATTCCTCTCACTTAAGCATCACACACACACACACACACACACACACACACACACACACACACACACACACACACACACACACACACACACACACACACACACACACACACACACACACACACACACATTCACACACACACACACACACACACACACACACACACACACACCACACACACACACACACACACACACACACACACACATCTTTATTTTCAGTAATATGCATATGCCAATGTTCTACTAGGCTTGTTAAAGCAGTATTACAAGAATCTTTTTTTTTTTCCCGAAACAAACCAGTTGCCCCTCAGTAGACTGCGTGCCTCAAGATGATCGTATATTGTTTAATCGTGCGCTTTTTTTTGTGAAGGATTTGAATAATACTGACGAATAGATATCGGTCTGTAATTGATTGGATTAGATTGTCACCAGATTTGTAGATGGGAATGACTTTGGCTACTTCAAGCTGTGTCAGAAAATGTCATTTTTCCAATGAACATGTTGTAGATGTGAGTCAGTGTGTTCAGACATAATTGGAATCGAAATTTTAGAATCTTACCATAATTTCCATATTGAAGTAAGTTCTCAAAAAAAGAGAAAGAAGTAAGGGCTAAATAATATTAGGAAAATAATGTTTTAACCCCTAAGTCAAACGAAAACACAACAGCAGGCAGGTAAAATAAAGGTAAGTTTCAATGTAGAAGGACTGAAGGCGTAGATCAAAAACATAGAAAATAATGTTTAAAAGCTGAAAACCACCCAAACACGACAAACATCGAAGAAACAAAAACGAACGAGGGGGGGTGAGAGAGAGAGAGAGAGAGAGAGAGAGAGAGAGAGAGAGAGAGAGAGAGAGAGAGAGAGAGAGAGAGAGAGAAGGGTAGGAAAACAAAGGCACATTTGCTCTAATGAATGCACGGGTATACTGCCAATAAGAAAAGAACAACAACAACAACAAATGATCTCTCTCCCTCCCTCTCTCTCCCTCCCTCCCTCTCTCTCTCTCTCTCCTCTCTCTCTCTCTCTCTCTCTCTCTCTCTCTCTCTCTCTCTCTCTCTCTCTCTCTCTCTCAATCAAACACGGAAGTAACAAAGATGGGACGGGGCAGGGGAGAACAAAAGCACATTATTCTCGTGAAGGAACAGGTATACAGCCCAGAAGAAAACAACAAAAAGATTCTCTCTCTCTCTCTCTCTCTCTCTCTCTCTCTCTCTCTCTCTCTCTCTCTCAAACACCTAAGTAGCAAAAAAAAAAGGGGGGGGGGGGGGGGGGGATACAGACACATTTGCTCTCATGAATGCAGAGGTATACAGCCCAGAAGAAAAGAGCAAAAAGATTCCTCTCTCTCTCTCTCTCTCTCTCTCTCTCTCTCTCTCTCTCTCTCTCTCTCTCTCTCTCTCTCTCTCTCTCTTTCAAACCAGACCAATAGTCGTCAGGTTTAGAAAGTGGAGTGATAAAATGTCTTTAATCATGAACAGAGACACTCGACAACAACTTTTCGACACAGGAACCAGAATGGCAAATGACCTGACAAGAGCGCAGGCCCAGATCGTGTCAAAAGCCAGGAGGCTTTGTTTAGAACAGGTCAGTTGGTTATTGGTCCCCCACTCCATAGACCCCTGGACATATGTTCAGGTGGTGGGAAGTGAAGAGCGAAGCAGTGCTGCCACAAATCCACCACCTAAACGTGACAGGACACATGCTCAGAATGCCCGATGTCTTAATCAGCAGGGTGTGTCTGTCATGTGTCTGTCTCAAGCAACCAAATGCTCGAATCCTGTCGTACAGAGACATCGATCCAGAACGAGCAGCGTGGTTAGAGTGGGGTGTCCTTCCCACTCCTTATTCCGCGGTAACCGGTCCTGCCAGGATCAGCAGCAACGTGACGGCGACAGCGGCGGTGGCTGACCCGCCGCTCACAGTCAACAGTTACCATCGGGGATTCCCCGTGTTCTATCACTGGTGATCGTCGCCACAGTCACGCACGTGCACCACGCGGGCAACACACGCCAGACAGGCAGGCAGGCATTCAAACCTACTTGGATAACCAGCCAAGCAAGTTTACAGGTGTGGACCCAGGCAAGGGGGAAAGGCGGTGGTGCGAACGCCAGAAATCTGCGTTCTAGTGCCTCGAAAAAATAGGACAGGCCCGACCATCAAACTCAATGGACATTTCTCAATGATGAAAACTTATACGGACAATTGCAGGATGTTTCCTTCATGAATTATGTAAATAAATTTTATTTCGTTTCCCTCACTGAAAAGTTCCTTGATTTGTCATTTTCCTATACTAGCAAAACAAAACAAAAACAAAAAAAAACAACAACAACAACAAAAAAAACAACCTCAGTTTATGGAAAATATTCTGGAGGTGTGTTGCTGTTAACAAGAAAACACGTTTACACAAAAACGTTACAGAAATAACGTTGAATTGTAGCTGTAAAATAGAGAAGAAAGTTTTCAGCATCAACACAGATGTTATCTTGGTTGTTTGCTATGTTGTCTCAGACGGAAGTTCTACATAAACGATAAATTGATTAAAGATGGTGTCCTAATAATGGAAAAGAAGCCTTCCTGTAATACTTTGAGAGAGAAATGGGATTCATTATATTTCATGGTGATGGGAGATTCGAATACCAGAACTGGTAACAAACAAGACGAAAATGAAATAATAACAAACTATGTGAGCTTGGTAACTTACATGTGTAAGTATTGTTAACGCTGTGGCACATTTCGTTCATCAAATGCGGTCTTCGATTTTTTTTTTTTTCATCTTCGTACAGATTTTTTTAAAATAACAATTGAATGTTTTCTTGTTTGAAAATGTGTTTTATTTGTGTACTTTCGCTTTGTCGAGAGAAATAAGGGCATTCGTGGATATCATTCTTCTTTCAAAGAAGCAGGTTGCAATGATCATGTATACATACAATGTGATAACAATGAGTAACTTACGAATGTCCTCTTTAAAACTGTCAGGGGTTAGGGAACTTTCAAAAAAGAAGGGACGTCTTTCAGTTTCTTAGGCAAGAACAGTATTCAGTTTGAAAATATAGTCATTGTTTAGAAATGAAGTTCGTAGAATTTAAGAGAAAACGGTTTCTCAATGAAAAAAACTTGTTGATGTTTCTACTGTAATGACATAAAGGAGGGGAAAACAAAAGCTGGCAGTAACTGGTCGACAGCTACATTTAAGAAATTTTAGAAAACTTTTCATGATTGTGTGATTGTATCTAACGAGTGCTACCTGCACGATCAGGCATAGCGGATGTACATGTTTCTCGATTGCCTTGTAGACGAAAAACAAAGTAGTGCATTTGTGACTCGTTCCTTACTTTTTTTTTCAAGTGAACAGGTAGAATGCTTTTTGTCTAGTATGTCTTTATGTGTGTATGTCATTATTCTCTACCCCCCACCCCCTTCTTGTTTTTGCATATTCATTCACATGTGTGTTGTTGATGTGTGTTTGCTGTTATTATTGGAAACAATTAGAAGCAATAATTAAAAAAAAACTATGTGAGCTGTATGATATTACACGTGGCTCTAAAGATTGAACTATCAATAACTTTGGCAAAACGTTATTGGATTTTTGTTTCATGTTTGATTTGAATACTTCAAATGGTTTTTGTGATTGTGATCATGAGGATGAGTATACTTGTGTGCTTCCAAACGGATGTAGTGTCATAGATTATGTCCTGGTTCACAGTGATTTGTTGTCAAACGTTGATTCCCATGGTGGTGATTTTATCAATCCATGGCACTTACCAGCTGAGATATATATGGAAAAAAATATTGATGTAACTGTAACTCAGGGAAGGAGCATTCACGACAGCAAGATGCAGAAAAAAATGTATGGTCAGATAACTTGAATGTGATGAATTTCAAGACGTCATGCAGAAAGCCCGGCAGTTATTCAATTCAATCATGCTCATCGCCCCCACTGGGACTTAGGCCGCCTACAAGGTACCCTCGTGCTGTCCCTGTCCTGGGCCAGTCTCTCCAGCTGTCCCCATGTGTGGCCCATCTTCTTGGCATCTGCGTCCAGGTCACGTCACCATGTCTTCCTCGGCCGGCCTCTCTTGCTTTTTCCCTGACAGTTCCCACCTTGGAGGCTTGTCTCGTGGTGCTGGTGGCTGGCTTATGCAGAGTGTGGCCTATCCACCTCCAGCGGCATTGTTGGATATATCAGCTCCTGCTGGTTTCTGCCTCGTCTGCTGCCATAGTTCTTCATTGTTGAACTTGCCAGGCCACCGTATATGTGGAGGATTTATCTCGGGCAATTGCTTATGAATGTCTGGATCCTCTTGGTCTTTGATATGGTGGTTCTCTACTTCTCAGTTCCATATAGCAGGACTGAGTTCACGTTGTGTTAAAGAGCCTTGGTGTTGACTAACATATCTCTTTAACCCCAGACGTTCTTGAGCTGCAGGAAAGCTACCCTAGACTTGTTGATTCTGGTCTTCACGTCTGCGTCTGTCCCTTCTTGCGTTCCACGATGCTGCCGAGGTAGGTGAAACTATCCAGCTCTTTTATAGCTTCGCCTTCAAGTGTGATGGGGGATGTGCTGTGGCATTTACTTTATGGACCTTGATCTTCCTCCGATGGATGTTCAGGTCCAGCCTGGATGAGTTCTCCGCCACGATGCTGGTCTTTTCCTGAATCTGCTGCCGGGTGTGCGAGAGTAAAGCTAGGTCGTCAGCAAAGTCCACGTCGTCCAACTGTTACCAGAGAGTCCACAGGATGCTGTTCCACCTCTGTGCTGTGGATATCCTCATGGCCCAGTCAATGGCGAGCAGGAACAGAAACGGAGACAGCAAACATCCCTGCATGACCCCTGTTCGGATTGAAAAGCATCAGAGATCTGGCGTCCATGGTCTACCCTGTAGGATAGTCCCCCGTCCGAGTTCCTGATAGTGTTGGTGAGCTTCGCCGGCACTCCGTAGTAGCAGTTTCCATAGAATCCCTCTGTCTACGCTGTCAAAGGTTTTCTCGTAATCGAAGAAGTTGACGTAGAGGGAGGCATTCCACTCTAGGGACTGTTCTAGGATGATGCGCAGCGTTGCGGTCTGGTCCGTGCATGAGCAGTCTTTTGGGAAGCCAGCCTGTTGATCTCGGAGGTGGGGGTTGGCGATGTCCTTTATCCTCTTCAGTAAGATCCTGCTAAAGACTTTCCCAGGAACTGACAGTGGGGTAGTCCTTATGCAGTTTGCGCAGTTGCTGAGATCTCCTTTCTTTGGCAGCTTAATCAAATATCCCTCCCCTCCTTGAAGAGGGGGTGGGGCATATCAACAGTGGTTTCCAAGCCTGCCTTTAGCGCTCCGCCTGATTGTTGTCCAGCTGCTTTGCCTGTCTCCAGTTACTTGGGGGCTTTCCTGATCTCTTCCTTGCTGGGCAAACTGCAGACAATCGGCAGGTCGCTGTCAGCTGCCAGGATGTCTGGCGGATCTAGAGGAGCTGGTCGGTTCAGCACTCCTCAAAATGTTCCCTCCATCGGTTCTTCTGCCCCTCATCGCCTGGGATGGCCTTTCCACCCTTGTCCTTCACTGGCCTCTCAGGTTGAAGAACTCTCTACAGAGCTTCCTGATGTTGGTGTAGAAAGTCCTTCATGTTTCAATTTCTGGCAGCTTCCTCTGCCTCCGTAGCAAGTGCCTCCACTGTTCTTGGCGATTCTGGCAGTGCTTGCATAGGCCTGGCTCCTGAGCTCTGGCTTTCTCTGCTCTTGTGCGGCTGTTGTTGTTCTGCCTTTTCTTCTTTCTTCTTCTTTCTTCTTCTTCTTCTTCTTCTTCTTCTTCTTCTTCTTCTTCTTCTTCTTTTCTTCTTCTTTTCTTCTTCTTCTTCTTCTTCTTCTCTTCTTCTTCTTCTTCTTCTTCTTCTTCTTCCTGTCCCTCGATCTTCTTCAAGGAGTCAGCTGACATCCACTCCTTGTGACTGCGTGTCTTGTAGCCCAGCACCTCCTGGCAGGTTGATGTCACTGTCTCTTTCACTGCCTTCCAATGCTCGTCTATGGTCTCCTCTTCCAATATTTCCCGGAGAACTTGAAACCTGTTGGCGAGAGCCAGTGGGTACTCCTCCAGCTTGTCTGTGTCTTTCAGAAGCCCCGTGTTGAACCGTTGGCATTGGCCTGTCTCTCTATTCCTGTTCCTCTTAAGTTTGAGTTAAGTTTGGCTACAAGAAGATGATGGTCCGAAACAATGTCGGCTCCTCTCTTGACTCTCACATCTTGGAGTGTTCTTCGAAACTTCTTTGAAAAACATACATGGTCGATCTGGTTCTCGGTGGTATCCAGGTTGCCTGGTGGATTCGCTTATGAGGGAAGAGAGTGTTCCACCGATGATGAGGCAGGGGTCAGCAAATATATCCCCATTGTCGTTCATCTGGCCCAGTCCCGGCTGTCCGATGACCCCTTCACAGCCCTTGTTGTTGCTGCCCACTTGAACGTTGAGATCACCCATGACGATGTTGAGATCTCTGCTTGGGCAAGTCTCTACGATGGTCTGGAGTCTGTTGTAGAATTCTTCTTTGTCTGCCTCGTTGCTTTCGTTGGTAGGAGCATACCACTGGATGATGTTCATGTTAAATCTCCTCTTCTTGGTCCTGAAGGATGCTGTCATGGTGCGTGGTCCGAGGGCTTCCTATCCGATGAGAGCTCTCTCTCTGCTGTTTTGGAAAGCGTCAATGCCACTCCATGGGTGTGCGGTGCAGCCTCTTCCTCGTGGCCTGTAAACAGCAGGGTTTCACAGGAGACAAAAAAGTCTGAGTGAGCGATACAGGTGCCGTGTTGTTTGTAAAGCGAAGAAGATTACGTGTGACCAGACCCACGTTCTTGCAAATCAGTATGACCTTCTTCAGTCAGGACGAAGATATCGATCGGTTAAATGCAGAAGTGTCAGATTTAAATAAAGTTTTATTCCCCTGTCCATTGATTTCATGAACCGAGATGTTTAATTGAAATCCAAATTCCTCTATATGAATGTATGTCATATGTGAGAAAATGGGTAATGTGGCTAAATTATTGTTTATTTGCTGTGAATGTGTGTGACCACAAATTAATTTCTCAAATTGAGATAATAAAATTTACTTGACTTGACTTGACTTGACTTGACTTGACTTCTCTCTGAGACGAGTCTCTTCTTGCCGCTGCCCATCCATCATGACTCGCAAATCCCTAGGATGTTGAGGCCGTAGTTTCTCATCTCTGCGGCCACCTGTGCCGTTTTCTCTGCTTCGTATACGGTTTTCACAATATTATTACGGTTTCAGTATGCACCAGGATATCAAGGAACGGGTCGCCTTTAATGTGTTGTAAGCTCTTGAGCTGATTTACACTGTATTTAACTGTGACATTTGCTTGTGATGTGAGATGGAGGATAATGTTATTGTCCTGTTACCCCCCCCCCCCCCCCCCCCCCCCCCCCCCCCCCCCTTGTCAAAAAACTTGTTTTCGTGATGACATCGAAATATCAAATATATAAAAAATTTTTCTCAAATACCTAGGAAACAAAGAGGGGAGGGGGGGGAGGAGAACAAAGGCACATTTGCTCTCGTGAATGGTATACAGCCCAGAAGTAAAGAACAAAAAGACTCTCTCTCTCTCTCTCTCTCTCTCTCTCTCTCTCTCTCTCTCTCTCTCTCTCTCTCAAAAACACGTAACAAAGAGGGGAGGGAGTGGATAACAAAGGTACATTTCCGGCTGGTTTTCATTCATTAGGAAATTTTTTTTAAGTGTTGTTAATTAGAAATAAGAAACGTTGTACGCATTTCCCCCTAAGAGACACACAAAACGAAACAAAAAGAAATTTAACGAAAAAAAAGAGGAAAATAATCATCTTCTAGCAGAATGGGGTCATCATAGTTATTATACACAGCATTCATCAAAATCTGGAAGAGACGCACGAACATTCAACAACAATCTCGAATTCGAGCCAAAACAGTTTTGGAGTACATTGTAAGTTATATGATGATACTCACTGAAATATAAAAAAAAAAAAAAGGTCGTGTCCTTTTTAGCAAGGATGTAGGGGCCAAACCAATACTAAACTGCCTTTTTCATTATTATCTGCAACAAATAACATTTCAGTTTCTTGTTGAAGGAGTAATCATCAACACAATCCCATGACCCCTCAAGAAGGACGGTGAGGGACAGAAAAGGGGGATGGAGGAGAAAGAAAGATGTGTTACAAAACGTGTGCCTTCAGTGATGGCAAGCACCAGTTTAAACACGTACATGTGTGTGTGTGTGTGTGTGTGTGTGTGTGTGTGTGTGTGTGTGTGTGTGTGTGTGTGTGTGTGTGTGTGTGTGTGTGGTGCGTGTGTGTGTGTGTGTGGGTGCATGTGTGTGTGTGTGTGTGTGTGTGTGTGTGTGTGTGTGTGTGTGTGTGTGTGTGTGTGTGTGTGTGTGTGTGTGTGTGTGTGTGTGTGTGTGTGTGTGTGTGTGTGTGTGTGTGTGTGTGTGTTTTTTGCGCCTTTTTAACTGTATCTGTAGAGGTACTGGTTGTTTCAATCTGTGTAAAAATGTGACTGACCTTTTATGAATTGTTTCGTGCTTGCTGCTTCCATATCTGAAACGGACGACTCCAGTGGAGATACTATTTGTTACACTGACACTATAACCATGATATTCTTTACAGCAGGATTTTGCTTACTGACAAATTCTTTGTGTATAGATGTGTATATGGTTGAATGTATGCAATTATATGTCCATGTGCCTGTGACGGCATGCAGATAAGCATCAGTGAGAGAGCAAATATACGCCGAGGCTGAAATATTTATTAGGCGAATAAGACTATTTCTTAGATTCACTCGATAAATGGAACGTGGATTGTTCTTCTTACGTTGACTGGTCTAGGGATTAGATGTTTATCAGATGCATCGCTATGACTTGATTAACTTAACTTTAGATTAATTTGCTTTTTTGCTGTTTTTTTGTTGCAAGACAGTCACATCCTTCTAAACCTCTGTTCATAGCAAGTCAAAGTGAACACAAAGAAAAGCCAGAAAATATATTCGTTGTGATGACGTCGTCAACCTCTGGCTATATGACCATGAACAGGAACCTGAGCTTTAAAGGGTCTGATTATGTGGAGGGACATGTCTGTGTGCCAGCTGGAAATATGGTAATGGTCAGTTTTAAAGAACACACATCACACCATATTGATATCACATTATTCCGGTGTATGGATGACTGTGTTCGTGTATGGAAAAGAGACAAAGACCATAAATCTAATTTTGCCCTTGCTGTCAATGCAACAAGACTTTTTGTGAGAGTTCAAACGTCATCGTGTACCACGTCTGGTTGTTTTCAACTTTTCTTTTCCTTTTTTCCCCCTACAGTAATGCACCTGGAACAATGTCCAGTGGTTTGTGGAACTGTTCAGCAGGTCATTATTCCAGTTTTCGTCACCACGTATATTGCATATGAAGACAGAGTGTGAGGATGGTCGAGATGAAACAGGGGCAATGTCCCTTCAGCAGTCCTGAATGTCAAGGGATGGTGGCATTGTGTGGGTCATGTTACACATTTGTCAATGATGTGCCTGCACCTGATGCTGGCATACCAAATGTCATCAAAATATCTCAACAGTACTGCCATAGCTTGAAGGGAGTGGTAAGTTTTCCTAAGTGTATCCATGAATGGATTACTGTGGTGTTGAAAATAACAGCAATGCATGTAAACACTCTGACTAAACTGTATGTTGGCGTGGTCTCTAATGATTTGGCATTCCCTGCTATGTATAGACATGTTGCCAATTATGACAATCTAGTTCTTCATCATATACATTTCAGATCCAGGAAAGACAGAGTTTTAATGGCCGGTTGAATTGTTATTTTGCTATGAAGCATAAGCATAAAAATATGCCCTGTCTGTCTCTCTCAGTTATATAGTATCGCCGTTTGGTGTTGTTTGTGAGATTGATACAAACCAGACCTATAAGCAATATCCTGTCAGATCAATAGCACTGAACAACACTCAGGCTGTGATGTCTTGGCGACAAGAATCCATGTCAGTGTGTCATGATGGCCAAGTAACGCACACATTCCTTACATGTGGTGTCCAAAAGTGGACAGTGTGCGGCCAACAGCACACATCTTGCTACGTGTCCAATGGCTCCTCTTACGTCAACAGACTACATTCGACCAATCACTTCATCGTTTTACTCCCAACATTTACATGCAGTGACCACGCGACGTGTGTGCCATACACTCAGCTATGTGATTCTGTGGGCGATTGCCACGATAATAGTGATGAATCAATCTGTCGCCATCCTAACTGTATGAACACATTCAAATGCGGTGATGGACGATGCATTTCCTATGACATGGTGTGTGATCAAATTCCCCAGTGCTGGGATGGCTGGGATGAACACAACTGCAGCACGTATGGAATAGCGACTTTACAGTTTTCGTCTTATCCTTCCCCTGTCTTGATCAGCTTTGATGGCATTAGACGCTTTACCTCAGAGCCAACGTATTTAAATGAGTCTTGTCCGGACAGTCATTACCGCTGTCCCGGTGATTTTAATGACTGTCTGCCTGTCTACACCCGATGCAATGGAATGTATGATTGTCTTGACCAAAAGGACGAAGAGGGATGTGAGGATGTGATGTGTTTGGGATTTTTTAGGTGTAGAGCATCCACAACCTGTCTACACGCTAATCACCTGTGTGATGGCTGGCCTCACTGTCCAATGCGTGATGATGAAATAGCGTGTGATTCAAGTTGTCCTGTGGGTTGTCTGTGTGAACGCCATATGTTCTTCTGCCCCCATCCTTTCTCACTGAAACTGTTTCCAAATATTCGTTATCTGGATGCAGCCAGCTCTGGAATGACGCTGTCTGACGTGAGACGCGTTGTCTATCTCATTCATCTTGTCCTTGCCCAGTGTAACTTGACCCTTCTCCCTCATACTGAGATGCAAAATCTGCGGTTCCTTGACCTCAGTGAGAACAAGCTGAGGCATGTGAACATGACTTCCTTTTCAGGGTTTAAATAATTTGCACGCATTATCATTGTCTAACAACCCACTCAGTTCTCTTTACACTGGTTCTTCGTTTGTCAATGGGCAAAGTGTTCTCAGACTCGTCGACCTGTCGTTGACTTCACTGACAGTGTGGACACAGAGGTCTTCTCGTCCTTTCCTCACATACAGATTCTGAACTTAACTTTCACTCATATTCATACGATAAGTTCCAGGGGATTTCAGTTCACATCCAAATTAACTGAACTGTACATGAATGCCAGCCCCGTGACAAATTACCCACCTGACATGTTGAAAAGTCTGTCCAATTTGCGTGTTATATCTTCAGAAAATTATAAAATATGCTGTGAGGAAATGCTCCCGAGTAACTTTCCTCCCTCATCCTGCCATTCCCCAAGAGACG
>JADBJO010019525.1:0-10000 GCA_016801955.1 Conus betulinus | reverse complement strand
GCAATATTTTCCCACATCTTTAAAGTTAGAGCCCTGCCTTGGCTTAAGGCTGTGTCAGGCCAATTGACATAGGCTAGAACACCAGGCTACATCAAAATGTTGTTATTCTCTGCATAGTTATGCGTGGATTGTCTTCAGTGGTGGCAAGCTCCTAGCATAACATTATCAGTCTCCAAATTCCCCTGAAGTCGGACTGTGGCTGCCCACGTGGCGGGGTAATCAAAAACGGTCACACACGCAATGTTCTCATCCCTAGCTGATGCACTTGTACCATAGTGGTCAAGTACTTTGGCTGTTCGGATGATCCCTTGAGTCTTTTAACGAGGGTGCGACAACAACAACAATAAAGTTAGAGCCTCCAAAGTTGCTTCACGGATGCACTAGCCTCGGGGACGAGACGTGACAATAAGCCATGTACCGCCCCTGACACCCAGTACGCCTAATGCCAGTACCCCTAACGCCTTGCGCAGAATTAGTACAGTGGTCCACAACTGCCTTTCCCCGTCACCAAGACGGGAGCAGGGCGCTGTGCGCCCCTCATGGTCACTGCAGGGTCACCCTGGGCACAGAGCACCCCATCTGGACGCTGCCTGCCCCCACCTGGGCGTTACGCGCCCCTGCACACTCCCCCCCCCCCCCCCCCCCCCCCGTCACAATTTTCAGACCTACAGTGTGATTTAGCCCGAAGATCTATCGCATTTATATTTGGCACAAAGATGGAAAACACCAAGGGACAAACTTGTGTGAAATGTGACGGTAATCAAGGAATAAATACTGTAAATCTCTGCGTCGACGTGACAGAGTGAAGAGGACAGGGATTACAAAGAGCTGGTCTACATTTGAGCGGCGGACTTTATTGCCGCACTCGGCGATAGCCTTGTTTTGTTTGTGTGTTTGCTTTTTATGCACATTGAGAGGGGAAATCTATAACTTAAACCTCTGTTAGTGTGGTTTTATGCAATCACAGTTTGTATTACTTTACCCTCTGTCAGTCTGTTGTTTGTTTGATTTTTTTTTTTTCATTTGTTCTGTTTGTCTGGAACATATCTCAGGCACTGCTAAACACATCAAAACAAAACTTGGAGGTAAAAAAAATAGAGATGTCGGTCATTTTCAATTTGGAGACGAACAGGAGAAGCGCGGCTGTGTCTACATGTTCTTCTTGTCACTGTCTTGAATAGTGTGTGTTTTCGCCTGAAGAAGACCCAGAGGTCGAAATACATTGTGTCTAGTTCTGTACTCTTGTTTGTCTGTGTCCCTGGGCGGTAACTAACCCCTCTCTTTTCTTTTTTTTTTTTTTTAGACAAATTCAGTTGAGTATCAAGGCTAGTACTCAAAATCTTTGTGCATTGGAACAAAATTCCCCGAGCAACGTTTGTGCGTTCACCTGACCCATCTGTCATTGACACACTTGAGCGCCGCGGTGTTGACCAGGACAGTAAGGTCGTGCCATCAGGTGATAGTGTGAGCAAGCACGTGCAGCATTCGCTGCTTGCAAAACAAAATCGTTTCTCTTTCTTGCTATGGAACGTAAATGGATTGTTATCAAAATCATGTGATTCAAGTTTCGTTTCTTTTGTTTGTGAATTTGATTTTGTTTGTTTAGTTGAGACATTCGTTGAGAAATGTCAGTTTGACATATTTACCGGATACAAATTGTTTCGTAAACCTGCTGTAAAATTCACAAAACATAGTAGACAGTCTGGAGGACTTGTTTGTTTAATAAGAAATGATCTTCTTCCTTACATCAAAAGTATCGATATATGGACCATATCAATTGCTGCATCTTTTTGATTGATAAAGAGTTATTTGGGTTAGATAAAGATATTGTGTATGTTTGCACATATATCCATCTAGAGGGGATCTCCTTTCTACACTCATTTTGATATTGACCATGGAATAAGCATGTTTGAAGAATGTTAACTGATTTTCTTTTTGCAGAATGACGTGCATGTTATTTTAAATGGTGATTTGAACCGTAGAACGTCTCATATCTCTCATGATTATTCTGAAGAAAATGATTTTCATCCACAATTCAATAATTTGTCTCTTGGTTTTGACTCGACGATCAAATGACCATACGCTGAACAATTATGGGAAATCATTGTTGAATATGTACACTGCATTAGATCGATTCATTTTGAATGGCATGTGCAAAGGCAACTATGAAGGTTGCTACACATTTATATCCGATTCTGGAAGCAGTGTCACAGACTATTTCGTTTTTTTTTTCACGTAAACTTTTTTTTATGATATTGTATGACTATTGTGAATTATCAGTTGTTGATCGTATTGATTCTGACCATTTGCCAGTAACAGCATGTGTGTTTTTTCCGAAGGTGCAATCTCCTGATCTCAGTATACAAGATAAGGATTATGTCATGCACAAATTTGTGTGGGATGAGAAGTGTGCAGATATATATGTCAGTACTTTTTGCAGTGGAGAAATTCACACCAAAATTGTTCTTGCGATTGATTTACTTGACGTTAACGTGAATGATGCTTTGAAGTTTTTTTAATGATTGTATCAGAGAGAGTGCTGAAATCCATAAAAAACGACGAACATCATTTAATAACGATGGAACATCGGGTAAATGGTTCGATTTAAAATGTAAACTTTGCAAAAGAAACACTAGAAGATTATTGTGGGTATTTCGTCGCGCAGTGAAATCTCGAGAGAAAGTAGATTCAGTAACTAAAAAGAAAGATGAATATGTTATTGCAAGACGTGAGTACCAAAAATTATTAAAGCGGAAGAGAAAACAGTTCAACCAAACATTGTTAGACAAACTTATATAATCAGTGAAAAAAAAAAAAGAATTTTGGGACGTTTTCCATATGCATCTTTTCAAAAGAAAACAGCCTAGAAAAAATATCTATTGATTCCTGGTTTCAACATTTTAAAGCATTGCTGGATACGGATACTGACAATATGGTAAATGAGGACAGTAGAGGATGAAACGGAAGGCTACATGAATCGTCCAATTTCTAAAGTAGAAATTCTGCTTGCTTTTAGAAAACTGAAAAACCGTAAAGCAGTGGTCCTGATGGTATTACTGCAGAGTTTTATAAGAATTCAAACGATCAAGTAGTTCATTTTTTCTTCAAATTATTTAACAAAGTGTTTGATAACGGTGAATTCCCTGGACAGCTGGTCTGAATCTGTTATTCAACCTATTTTCAAGAAAGGTGATATTAATAATCCAAACAATTATAGAGGGATTTCTTTGAGCGATGTTGGCGGTAAAGTATTTGGTATAGTAATAAATAACAGACTGCAAGAATGGGTGGAAAAAACATCACAGGTGAGTGTCAAGCCGGATTTAAGAGAGGATACCCAACAGTCGACCACATGTTTTCTTTACTAGCTCTCATCAGAAACAGTTTTCTTACAACCGGAAATTTTATGTTGCATTTATTGATCTCGAAAAAACATTTGACACGATTAATCGAAATCTTCTCTGGCCAGTTCTCTTTAAAAATGGCATAAAAGGTAAATTATTTAAAATGCATTAAGAGCATGTACAATGATGTTAAAGCTAGAGTTCGATGTGGTTCTCTGACAACAGATTTACATTGCCTGCACATCTGGTTTAAGACAGGGAGATGCGTGCAGTCCTGTTCTGTTCTCTCTTTTCATTAATGAATTAGCGGTGAAGTAATTAACAATGGAAGACACGGTGCTCGATTTTCGCTAGATGCATTTGAATGTTTATTCTGTTGTTGGCCGACGATGTCGTTTTGATGACTGAAACAGTTACAGGTTTGCAGACTCAATTGAATAGTTTACAGCGTGCCGCAACATCTCTTCAGCTTTAAGTTTAATACGATTAAGAGCAATATTATTGTATTTAGGAAGGGTGGCTATTTGAGTGTGAGAGAAAGATGGCTATATAATGGCGTGACCTTGCCTGTAGTAAATGTGTATAAATACTTAGGAATATTCTTCTCCACGCGCTTGAGTTTTACCACTGCATGCAAAGACCTTGCAAGCAGAGCTAAGAGTGTTCTGATTTATCTTCTGAAAAGGTTGTTTGTGTTAAATAACAATTCTTTTAATTTGTTCATGAAACTGTTTGATTCTCAGATACAGCCAATTGTGCAGTGTGGCTCTGAATTGTGGGGTCTAGATAATGCCGTTATTGACTGTGAATCAGTCCATTTATTTGCTTTGAAGAAAAATTTAGGGGTGGACAGGCGAACACCGAATGATCTTATTTATGGTGAAACGAATCGATATTCATTATATATAAATTTCTGCTGTTCAATGTATTCGTTACTGGCTTAAGTTGATCCAAATGGAGAGTTACAGGATTCCACGTAAAGCTTATGATATGTTGTATGATCTGGATGCAAGAGGTAAGAAAAAAACTGGGGCACAAATGTTCGCTTTTGCTTGTTTAAATATGGATTTGGTTTTGTTTGGGCCAGTCAAGGTGTCGGCAGTGTTCATGATTTTATATGTTGCTTCCCACAAAGGCTTATTGACTGTCGGTGGCAAACCTGGTCCTATCATATCCAAACTAGTGATAGATTCACCTTGTATAGAACTTTTTGCAGTGATCACAGTTTAAAACCTTACTTACATTTTGATATTGATAAGCATCTGAAATATATTACCACTAGATTTAGGCTGGGGATTTCTGAGCTGGCAGTACATCGATATCGGTATAAAAACGTCTATGTCTAATGACTTCAGTTGTCCATTATGCACTGAGAGCCAAGAAATTGAGGTGCATTTTGTTCTCTGTTGCCCAGCACTCAGGCATAACTTGAAACGTTAATTAAGCCCAAATATTATAGACATCCTTCATTGTTTAAATTGAGTCTGTTGATGTCATCGACTATACCCGAAGATGTACGTAATCTTTCTTTGTTTCTGTATAAATGATTTAAACTAAGAGGTGTTATGACTGACTGAAGTCTACATGATTACAATTAATATCATCATTAGTATCAATTGAATCTGTTGTATATCCTCATCCAGTTAAATGTTCATACTCCCCTTCATGATGGGCTGAGGCCTAATATGAATAAACCATCTTGAGTCTTGGGTCTTGAGTCTTGTGCATTGGTCCGGAATAGCTCAGTTGGTAGAGCGCCTGACTCGCAATCTTGGTGATCCTGGGGGTTGCGGGTTCGAACCTCCGCCGGGGCGTTTCGGTACAGGGGGATTTTTCCCTCGGAGTCGGAGTTACATTGGTTCTGACTCCTTTTCCCATACAGTCCTTCGAATGAGACTATAAACCGAGGTTCCGTGTGTGAACGCACGCATAACATCTTGCACACACGTATAATCCCATCACCAACATTCGGAAGAGTATGCCAGTTTGGCCGTTGGTATGGATGACACGTTACACATAGCATGCACCCTGAGTGAGAAATGGAAAGAATGAAGGAAGTAAGGAAAATGAGTGATCGATATTGAACGATACTGACTGGATGACACGGGAAACGACTAAATGAAGCGCCAGCTGGCAGCTCTTCAGTCGGCACTACCCAGGTAGGCAGCCCGTTGTGTAAACGAGTGTTGATTGTAGGAAAATGCCCCCATTCTCCGTATACCATATCATTAGGTGTAGATGAAAGGACGTTCAGCAATAGCGTACAGGCCTGCAGATGAACTTTTTTCGATAGATTCTCGTGATTTGAACCCCATAGTTCCGACCCGTAGTGTGTAACCGCATTCATTCTTTCTTGTCTCAATTTTAAGGCTTTGAAAATAAATAAGGCCATTTTTTCTTACAACTATTTCGTTGTTACAGGAGAGCAGCAATACACATTTAAACATACATGGAGGGATGTAGTACTTTTTTTGAATCAGTTCTGTTCGAAGAGTTTTATATGCATGACAAACAAGCAAAACATGGACTTCTGTCTCTAGAACATTGGTATAAAAGTGACAGTTAACGTCTCTGCTCGAGCCAACTTTGCACTGCATAAAATAACAATTAAGTGGGGACATCCCAATTCTAAACCTGGAAAGCGTGTCACGCACCCTGATGTTCATAATTTGACATAAATGGGTACTAATTGACAGGGATTGTCTGAAAGATGCATAAACATTACATAAATTATATGACTCCAATTTTGCATGCCAGTCTTGTTCAAAACAATCTACAAGTCTCTGTTTAAGAGTTGCCATAAACATACTCATATTTCCGACCCCTTGAGCTTCCCAGACTACTCCAAACCAAAATCTATACAAAACATTTTAAATTTTACATGCCCAAGTTTGATAGTTTTGACTCTGTAGGCTGAGTAGCATATGGTACGCTTTCTTTGAATATCTATGTCGTCGTCCATGTAAACAAGGCGTAACCAGAACTTTATACATTTCAAATTCGTCGTAACATATAGGGGATATCTGCCTGTTTCGCCGTATATCAAATGTTTAGGCGATGATTTCGGGGTGACACCCATCAATCGTTTTAGTGCAAACAAGTCGACCTTCTCGATTAATTCTTGATTTTCAACTAAACCCCATATTTCAGATCCATAAATCAGGATCGGCTGTATCTGGCTATCAAAAAGCTTAAAAAAAAGATCCTAGGTGAGTGTTCACCAATGGACCACACCATTCTTATCAATGCTACTGTTTCCTTCTTGGCTCGTTCTGCAAGATCAGACATTGTATACACAAAAAACCAATCTTGTTGACAAATAAATGTCCAGGTACTTGTACATGTTCACAATTTTAAGTTCATTTCCATCAAACCATTTTTCATTCGCGGCCCAGTGAACATTTGATTTTTTTTTCTCCATATTTACAATAAGACTCAGGCGTTCTGCTGTATCAGACAGGATATTCAGCTGTGTCTGAAGGCTAATGATGCTGTCAGATGTTAATGCCACGTCATCAGCAAATAACAGTATCAATATTTGGATAAAGTCTGGAGACAACTGGATACCATGCCGGCCAAAATTGACTACGTCTTTTGTGAGCTCATTTATGAATAAGGAGAAAAGAACTGGAGAACACACCTCTCCCTGCTTCAAGCCTCGTGGGCACATAAATACATCAGTTAATTCACCATGGACACGTGCCGTTGCTTTAACGACATGATAAATCGATCTTAAAGCATTAAATATCCTGCCTTGTAATCCAGACTTGCGTAAGACAGCCCACAATTTCCCTCTGCACACAATGTCGGAAGCTTTGCGGAAATCTATAAATGTCAGATAAAGTTTTGTATGCCTCAAAAGTGAAAACATGGTCTGCTGTGGAATAACTTTCTCTAAAACTCAGCTTGCTCCTCGCCAAAAATACCATTTACATCAATCCATCTTGAGATACGTTTGTTTGATATAAACTGTACAGGTTACTACAGATATTAAGCAGTGAGATCCCTCGATAATTGTCAGGAGTATTTAAGTCACCCTTTTTATGCAGGGGCTGGATGATTGACAAAGACCATTCAGCTGGAAACAATCCATAATCAAACAGGTAGTTAAAGAATTTCAATAGGAAAGGCAAACTATGTTCTATACCATTTTTTTTTTTTTATAAAACTCTCCTATGAGACCATCCGGACATGCAGCCTTTCGGCTTTTGAGTGGTCGTACTACCTCCCGAATTTCTCCTGTAGTGATTGCCTCATTTAGTGTGTCACAGTTAATGTGACTTTGGCTACATCATGAGCATCAAAAGTTAGCATCTTCATTACCCTCAATGCTACCATCATCGCTACGGTCATTGCATTGCCACTGGCGTTAAAAACATTGGTGAAATGCTCGAACCACTCGGTTTTAGTTATTGTGTTCTGTCCACTAACTGAGGGTGATGCAGAACGGACTGTATCCCAGAACTTTCTTGGATTATTCAAATTGTCGTGCAAGGAATGCAAAACATTTTCCTTGTAAGATTTCTTTTTATATTCAAGTAGCTCTTTGTACTGCCTTCTTTTCTTGGAAAAAGCAATTCTGTCGGTATCAGGGTGAGATCTGCCGAACTGGTGCAGTTTCCTGCACAAAAGAGTCCTAGTCTGTTTATATTTAAGATTGTGCCATCTTTTTCTCTTTTCTGACCCAACATTTACAGGGTTTTTTTTTTTTCATACATTCACCAGCATATGTAAAGCATTCGTTGAATTTGCTTAGTGCTTGATTTATATCAATTTCAATAAGTGATACAGCTTTGTCCATGATATTTTTCACATTTTCATTATGCATCAGGTCCGAGAACGTTTCAGACTTGTTCTCGTCCCATTTATACATACATACTGAAACGACTTTATGGGTAAAATTAAGTTTTGGGAGAACCGCATCAGCAAATACATTTAGAGATATTTTGATCGCCGCATGCTTCGAGTCTACGAAAGGAGCAACGTTAAAACAATAAACATCTTTCTAGCAACCGGTTTGAAATCAAACAGTAATCCACAACACTACATCCAGTTGCAGATATATATATATATATATATATATATATATATATTGATATATACTTTAAGAATATTATTATATATTATAGTGGATTGAGCACTCTCTTCTCTCTCTCTCTTTTAGTCTCTCTCTCTCTCTCTCTCTCTCTCTCTCTCTCTCTCTCTCTCTCTCTCTCTCTCTCTCTCTCTCTCTCTCTCTCTCTCAATCCGTTCAAGATACAAAGCTCAAACTGGTCACATACAGATAGTAACAAGCGACCAAAAGGGTTGACTATGCTATCTGAAGACGTACGTAATCTATCATGGGAATTGGTTGCATCATCCGTGTCAACAGGTGCTCGTAAATCATAAAATTCGTTTGATATGTTTTGTTTGTTTGTTTGTTTGTTTGTGTTTTGTGAATTTAGGGAACCAGTTCGTGAGTTTAAATCTCCACAAATCATAATTGGGAGCATCATTATATTCATTTCCAAGATCGAGCAAGCAGTCTTCCAACAGACTAACACCATTATAAATGTCCGTTTCCTGGTAATAAGGCGAGTTTTCAGGGGGAATGTAAACTCCAATTACCAAGCAATCAGACATGGTTCCCATAAGCTGGCGGGGCACTTTTCAGAATAACAATATTGTCCATTTCACATTCAACTCTACGTACATATTTATCAAGTGATTTTCGAACAAGGAAAACAACACCACCTGACAGACGACCACCATGTGCACTGTCTGATACTTTAATACCAAGTGAAACATGTGCTGCATGTGAAGGAGCTAAATGAGCAGGAAATGTGTAGGAAAAAGTTTCTAACAAGAGGACAAAGTCATACTTTGCAACAAAATGGGGTAAAAATCAAGCTCATTCGCAATCCTCCATATGCCTTTACATTAAATGACGCAAAACGTAGTCTTTAATGTGCACTGACGGACAGGGCTGATTCAACAGCACTGTCAGAGCAGTCACACCGAGTCACTTTGGACAGTGGACAGTCATTATCATCGACACTAATGACAGCAGGCACATTATCGTCATCACAGTTGCCACATTTCATATCACAGTTAACGTCGAGTTCAAAACGGTTTGAGATTTGTTGTGTCACTATTAAGTCGGCCTGATTGCTGTTTCACACAACTGGAATTCGGCATGCCAGAATTTTGAGTTGGTGTGTTCCGGTGCCAGTCCTTGGGAAGTGTTGTCTGGTTGAACGCAGAGAGAGCAGACCTCTGGTTTCTGGTTCGCACAGGTGTCATAGGGGGCGGCTGATTGCACTCAGAACGTGGCTGTCCCACCTAACGTAACCTCCCACGTCCCCTCCCTCCACTGACATCTTTCTTTGCCGTGGCTGAACTTGATGACCGCTCCGTCGGGGTCCTCAGGAGAGCCCCGACCATGACCACGGGGAGGCGATGAGAACGGCTGGAAGCTGGTACCCTCCTCGGCTGTGTTGTCCTCGTCTCCTGCATGCTGTGGACTGTTTGCGTTGGCCAAGTGCTGCACTCCGCCTGATGTTGTGTCCTGCATGTGATCCTCGGAGAGACCAGCGTCGTCGGCATCTTCCATCTGATGGGGACAGGCAGCTGTGGTGTCCTGGCTTTGTGCCACAGCATCAGTGTAGGTACGG
>JADBJO010019524.1:0-33114 GCA_016801955.1 Conus betulinus | reverse complement strand
AATCATTGTGAAAAAAAAAAAATAAATAAAAAATAACAAGCTTGATCATGTTATAGCAACCCAGAAATTTTTTTTCTTTGCCTAAAATACTGTATTGAGACTCTAATCACACTGTGAAAGTACAGCAAATTTATGCATTCAGTTTTAAAAAACAAAACTGAGCAATAGAATCAGAAACTTCTGTCTTTTGAGTGGAAAAAATTTGAGATATTACTGCAGGCCTACAATTCCCAGGTATTTTCAGTTGTCTTAGGGACAAACTTAGTTAAAAAAAAAAAAAAAAGAAGAAGAAAAAAAAAATCTTCTTGTCACCCCAATTTCTACTTGCCCTCCTTAAGTAAAAAAGCAAATTATTTAATCAGAGCAACTGACAGCTTGTACACTGACAATTAAGCCAATTTCATTCAATGATGGCATATTCTGCTCAAGTGTGATTAATTAAGGCCCAACACTTGTAACAGAGAGAAATAAGATGTAATAATATCCATTCTCTTAAAAAAAAATATTTTAAAAAAAAGTGTGTTAAAAGAAAAAAAGGAAACAATAAAATTATCTTGTTTCCACCATTCAAACATTCATGTACTAAGTTTATAAAATCACTGACTTGCACTCTGCCTCTTTTCTCTGTCTTCACTACACATACATTCCAAAATAAATCCACTTTCAAACACACATATTTAAACAAAAAATAGGGAGCAGACCTATCAATTTTCATGTTGACCAAGCACAGTTCTTGTATGCTGCCAACTCATTTCATGTGGGGTGGAGATAGGGGCTTAAGATTATGGTAGTTAAGCATGAAAGTGAAAGAGGAAAGGGAAGCGCTGCACTCCTCACTCGGCCACCCTTTCACTGGCATGTGCATCAAACGCTGGTTACCCAACAAAGAGACAGAATTTCCACCGCTTGTCTAGTATGAAGAGTTAATTCATCACAGACAACTGAATGGTGGATCTTTCGAGGGCTGGCCTAATACATGCCATATAAATACTGTTCCTCTTTGCGGCACACTGTTAAAAAAGACAGTCGTTCTCATGTTTGTTGGGGTTTCACATACAACACACATTGGCTTTGACTGAAGAGCAAGTAGAGTTAACAAAACTGTCTATAATCACAACTTCCTGACTGCTATTAGTGATAACTGCATCTCTAGGCAAGTTAGCTTCATACCTTAAAAGTTTCTAACTGCAGCACTTGGAAAACACCCTTTACAAACTGAAAACAGCAAGTGACGCAACTCTCTAAACACTAATGATCCTAACATGTGATGGAGTTCCATGTGTTACTTTTAACCTGTAAAGAAAACATATTATCGTCACTCGGTACATCCACACTTAACCACTGATACGATCACTAACATCATCAGTCATGCATTCATGTACAAGTACTACAACTGTGAAGTGTCATTCTCTAATGCACGCGCACTGCAAAATAATACTAATAATACAGTTCAATCTAGACTGACGGGTGAGCATTAACACAATTATTAACTGAATCTAGAATCAGCAGAAGAGTTTAACAAAACAAAAAAAAATTAAATACTGGGTTTCAGTTTTATCGTCGAGTTCGAAGCTGGAACAAAAATGTGTGCTTCAAGACTTTTCAGAAACACTTACAGTCGTTTTCGTTTTTTCATCACATTTTCGTGGACTGCTAACGCGACACTCCTCCTCAAACGATTTGAACACATAATCAAGATCTGAAGTGATCAAGATTTCAAAAAGCAAGAACTTCAGCCAAGCTCAGCTGCACGCCATGATCCTAAAAAAAACAAGTCGAAGCAGCGGTAAATTTCCGGACACAGTTGCTAACTGCAACCGCCTGAGATTATTTCAGATAAATTAGATGTCGCACTATATTGTTGACAGACCACTACAATCTAAAACTTTGTTCTGCTCAATATGCATTTCAAAAGGCAGGCTAATGTGATTAAGGCTGACTGAAATACGAAACAAATGGACACATTGTCAAGCATATGCTTTACAAAGAAACACACACAGCAGTAGGCCTAGCAGACGAATGCAACGGGGTCACTTCTGAAAGCTACAGGGACAGCGTGTTCAACCAGTGAGAGTATTGTGTTGTGCTGTGCTAGCGGTCATGCGAAAATTGTGCTACAAATGATAAATGATTCCTTGCGGATATGCGCTTTAAATCGTAATTTTGTTTTCTAAAAGCTACGGATAAATAACTAAAATAATGATGTTAAGTCCCAGGTCGCCATTTTGAAAGTGCAACCGTGGACGTCATAGGCCTAGCCAATCTGAGGTCGAGGTAGCCTGCGGGGTCAAGCTCAGGACAATGTAGGCCTACTTCAAGGCTATCCGGGTCACGAGTACTCAGACCTGTGTGTGTGTGTGTGTGTGTTTCAACCTTCACATAACGGCGTGGCCAGTGCAGAAGTATTAATAGGAATTTGGTATTAATAGGAATAGCTCAACGAATAATTCAGCCTATTTGTACTCCCAGTTCTTGTAGAACAGGGAGTACTTAACAATGGGAACGAATAAATGTAATGCTGTCTGCGTGTCTCTGTCTGTCCGTGGTCAAAATGTGTTACACTCGCTCCAGACAAAACTTCTGGGCCGATCTTTCTGAACATTTGTAGGTATGTTCATTAAGGGTGACGGAAGATGCCCGATATTTAATTTACCAGAATAGCCGTTACTAACGGTTATAACGGCCCAAAACGGTTTCTCTTCTTTATGGAATGTCTCCTTATGACGCATGTTTGATTGTGACGTCAAATACATTGCGACGCATGTTTGATTGTGACCTTTTTCGGGAAGATAAACTGGGAGTACGTTTACATGTTTTGCATCTTGTTAATTGCATATCCATCATGATATCCGATTTCGATAGAATCTTACAAGCGAAGTGTTTACATAAATCGCCAAAGTTTCGAATTAGTGAAGACTGTTAGAATTGATAGAATTTAAGATCGAAAGCTGACTTAAGCTGCAGTTCCATACTCATGATTTTTCAACCAGCAAAACTCGCTCAAATTACCAGGTGACGGTTCCATTGGTCGGTTGCTTTGCCTTGATCTTCTGGTTTCCTAAAGCTTTCTATTCAGAAAGTAATTTATCTCAATTTTCCACATCGACTTCTTAGAAAGGTTTGTTGCTAAGGAGAAAACTAAGCTCCTTGACAGTTAAAAAAAAAAAAAAAAAAAAAAAAAGGGGGGGGGGGGGGGGGTCGGCACACAAAATTCACATGACAAAATTCGGAGATTTTCGCATCAATGGATTTGGGAATTGAACTTGACTTCGGCCAGAGAAGAAAACAAATTGTGTAAGTTTGCGCCCATGAATTTCACCTCCAAAAATTCAATGGAATCCCTTCTCACTTTACTTGACAATCCCAAACAAGTGGAAGCAGAGATCATTGAAGAAACAAATGAGACATACAAAGAAAAAGAAGAATAAAGAAAACATCAAATGAATGACGTGAGCTTTAAAAAAATTTTTTTTTTGTTTGTTTTGAATACGAAAAGCAGGAAAATGCAGATAGTGTATAAATGAACAGAGGTAACAGGTCATATAATAATCAAGAAAAAGTTCCCAAATATATGCATACCATGTCGTTGTTCAATTATTGTTCCTCAAGGGACATTGCTAAATTCTGGAAGAAAAGCACCAGATCATTAGTGAAACTCTATAAATATAAGAATAACCACAGATGTTTGGAAGAAAAGATTTTACTTAAGTGTAATGATGGCAGTGCATGTTTTGCCAGTTAGTTCTGTCCACAACAGTTGCTGATTTTTCAGAAGACTACAGGCCAGTTCCAGCAAGAAGAAAATTTTCTGAACAGTGTTTTTGTTAAAGGAAAACAGAGCAAGCTGGGTTTTTTTTTTTTTTTTTTTTAGCAGTAGAGTATTAATAAATACCAGGCCACACAAACTTCTGACACACACACACACACACACACACACACACACACACACATTCACACACACATGCACTCTCAAACACACTCACTAACATGGACACACACACACACACATTCACACACACACGCACTCTCAAAACACACTCACTTACATGGACACACACACACACACACACACACACACACACACACACACACACACACACACACACACTAAGACACACACATGATAGCACACATGATAGACACAGAGAAGAGAGAGAACAAGATAGACATCAAGGAGGAATTGGTGACAGTGTTGTCGTTTACTGTTAAAAATGCATAAAGCCTCCATACTAGTCTGTCCTTTTTCAAAATCCAACAGATAATTGGTACTATTTACTTGATGTGTTTCAGTATGCACTTTTAAGATTTTTTTTTTTTTCAGGCTTTGGCCAATGATTGTACTTACTGCATATTCTGTTTTTAAACATTAGGAGGAGGTTCAGTGTACAATCTTATAACACGTGGTTTCAGAGCAAAATTGGAAGTCCATGGCATTATCATCATCCTGATCCTCATTGTAAAACAAGAAATTATGTATCAAATTGTGACATTTTATTTTCTCCTTACCTGCTTTTTCGGTCTTTTTTTTTTTCTTTAGGTTCAATGACTTCATGTACATGCATTCATATGGTGAGTTTAAGTCTTCAGGGCTGCTACTTTTCTGCATAATATTAAAAGATCACATTATATGTCATTTACACTACCGAAAAGAGTAGGCTACACTGACACGAGTTTAGACAGAAGACTGGTTTATTACACAGTGAAAGGCAACAGATTTACATCAGCTACAGTGAGAGAGGCGCCACCACAGTGATCATTTTGAAAGCAGTAGGCTATACCCAAAGCAAAGTTCGCTTTTTGCACAATAGCTCCTTTGAACATTCTTTACAATTCCATTCTCTTTGCTTGAGCGTGCTATATAACACTCTTTTGGAGAACTTTCTGTGTGTGACTTGATCTTTGTGAGTGATATAACCTCTACTGTATGTGATTCATGATTCTTTTGTTACAGGCCTGTTAGGATGGAGTGCATAGGAGACAGAAGGAATGACACACATTTTCTCCAGGGGACTTCCCTGATCCTGTGATACCTGGTAGTACTTTATGTGACTGGAACAGAGCTTATGTCCAAACATGTGACCAGCATATCACTGGTGCAAGCGTTGAAAGGGAACCAGACACGACTGATCATCATAGTGATCAGGCTACACACTGTGACTGTGAAAGAAAAACAGCGATGGAAGCTGGGCCTTCATCCATCAAATCTGAATGTGTGATGACAGTGTTACACACTGAGCACTGTCCTCAAACTGTACATCAAAACCATGATGAGAGGACAGTTGCTGAGAGTGAAATGATCCTAAAGACGTATGGTAAGGAAGAACCAGAGAACAGTAGCCATCCAGCTTCTGTGCCAGCCGGAGCCAAAGGTCAGAATGCTGCATTAAATAATCCGACAAAAACGGGTACTGTTCCAAGCAGTGGGAACCAAGATCTCAGCATACTAGAACATGCTCAGATCCTTCGTTGTGACACCCAGTACAGATTCTAGTGATAGTGAGCAGGAATTAAATCAAACCAAATCGTTGTCAAACGTTTCAGATACCCATACTGGGAAGTGATATGAAATATTCAGAACATGAACCGCACCAATCCGACAGTTCACAGAATGGGTCACAACAACCACTCAGGCAGTCCCATAGATCACAAGGATTTAGAGCTAACGTTGGTGATGCTAGAAAAGGGTCAAGCAGACCACCAAGAAATACAAGACTATTGAAACCAGCCAAGCCAAAGGGAGCCAAAGGAACATCTACCAAAGCAAAGGCAAAAGCTTCAAAAAAGGAACCAGGCAGCAAGACATGCCATGTCTGTGAGAAAACTTTTACACGCACAGAAAGTCTGACCGTCCACATGCGCGTCCACACACAGAGACAGACCTTACCAGTGTCAGCACTGTGATGCCACCTACAAAATAGCCGGACATCTGCGAGACCACATGCGTTCGAAACACTCCAGCTCCAGACCTTACTTGTGCACAAAAATGTGGAAAAGATTTCTCTTACCCCACAGCAAGACGTAGACATGAGAAAGTTTGTGGTAAGAATTTATCTGAACGCATTGAATTCAAATGCCAGGTGTGTGATAAGGGATTTGTCACAGCTAAAGGATTTGCCAAACACCAGACCGTCTGTGGCTCATTTGACCAGGGAGAAAATGCAGAGAAGGACAAAGAGTTGCCATTTAAATGCTGCACTTGTGATAAATCATTTGCCACATCTCCAGGCTTAGATCGGCACCAGCGCTTTGTATGTGGCAAAGTGCCTCCAAAAGGGGTCTATACCTGTGAGGAATGCGGTAAAACATACGAAAAGAGAGATCGCTTTCAGGCCCACTTACGTCGTCACACTGGTGAGAAACCTTTCAAATGTACACTTTGTGATAACCAATTTTATGATCAAGGTGCTCTGAAGAAACATCTCAGTCGACATGAAGAGAACAGGAAATTCAGGTGCTCAATGTGCAAGGCAGCTTTCTATGAGAGGCAGGCTCTGTCTGTACATGTTATGCGTGTCCACTGTGGCCTGAAGCCTTTCAAGTGCAATGAATGTGATGCTGACCTATCTTCAGCGTACCAGCTATCCAGACACATCCGGAACCTGCACAGACAGGAAAGACCATTTAAATGCATGTTATGTGACAAAGAATTTTTTGATGCCAAGCCCTACAAAAAAACACATGCATCAGCACACTGTTCAGCTCACTAATCCCAACCAGTTAGGCCCCAAAAGACCCAAACAACACG
The DNA here is from genome assembly GCA_016801955.1 of Conus betulinus. NCBI lineage: Eukaryota > Metazoa > Mollusca > Gastropoda > Neogastropoda > Conidae > Conus > Conus betulinus. The sequence goes on along the minus strand of JADBJO010019524.1, from coordinate 26,369 downwards.
CTTGCAATATCTGCAACAGACCATTCTTCTGGAGAGCTCTGGGTGCTCATGTTGCCTCTGAACATCCTGGCATGACACTGAGTGATGTGCTCAAAAAAGAAGTGTTCACATGTGACTTATGTTCCAGGGAGTTTTCCTGTCAACAGACGCTGCGTGTGCACAAACGAAGACACACCAGCGCCAAACGCTTCAAGTGCGACAAGTGTGAACGGCAGTTTGCGGTTCTCTCCGCCCTGCGTTTTCACAGCAGCAAACATTCAGATGAGCGTCCGCACTGTTGTCAGGACTGTGGGGAAAACCTTTCGCTGGCTGTCAAACCTGTCCTATCACAGGATGACCCACCACACACCAAAACCAGACTATGCTGAAGTGCACATAGACAGCTACGTCTGCAATGAATGTGGCCGGGGTTTTCGAAGGGAGAACTTCTTATACCTCCATCTGAAGTTGAAGCGTCATGGACAAGGAACTCCGTGCATCTGTTCCCAGTGCGGCAGAGGGTATACAGACATTGAAGACTACAAGAGTCATATGTCCACACATGACATGGTCACTGTTAAACTTTCATATGTGTTCCCTATGTGGAGCAGGCTTCTATTACCAGCACATTCTGGACAGACACCACAGACAGAGGCATGTACAGCCAGGCAGAAGTTCATGGTTGTGTGAGGAATGTGGCAAGTACTTCACCCGCAAGGTGTACCTTCAGAAACACATGGCCCGCCATGCCAAGTACCCCCAGGTAGAATCCCTCCAGCAGGGACGGCCCAGGAAAGACTCCAGAAGCCCAGAACCATTGCAGCACCAGTCTCCAGAGTACCTCCCAGCCTCTGAGATCCAGAACTGTGCCATTCAGACAGGAGTGGATTCTGAGGTCAATTCAGGACTGGGACATGCAGCCTGCCTACCTCCAGCTTTCAGCAGTCAGTCACACAGTGACGCTCCTCAGGGACAACCTCAGCCAAGTGAAGAACTTCCTAGCATCAGTTTATTTGAACTGCAGAATTACCAGAGTCATTACAGCACTTTCATTCACCACACACCCTTGCCTGGCCTAAACCAGATGAGCATTGAAGTTTTCGTGGAGTGAGAAATTTCATCTCAGGAAGATAGACACAACACAGTAGAAAGTATTCTGTATGCAGAAACTGAACATCAATTTAGGGTGTAAGTTGTGAATCTGACATGGGTAGTATTCAACATGTTCCTGAGAAACTGTATCCTATGTGGAAGTAGGGACTGGAAATGTGTCATGTCTTTCCCTTGATATGGAAGATAAGCACATCCATTACCAGCACATTCTGGTAGAGGTTAAAGGTTTTAATTTCTAGCTCTCATACATGAACACTGACCATACCATACACACACACACACACACACACACACACACACACACACACACACACACACATTCTGACTCTCCATACATACATTCTTGTACAGGATGCATATGCAGCATAGATTCAAGATGGTTGAAGGTAAAAAGAAAGTTCAGTACTGTCAGAAGATTAAACAGACTGTGAAAGTGGAGTCTCAGGGTGAAGGAAAGTGTATTCCATACAGGGATGCTGACTGGGACAGTGGAAACATTGAGAACGTGTATTATGTTTACCCAGTCTTTTTTTTTTTTAATTGTCGGTTGAGAGAAACATGTCCAAGATGGCAATTTAACTCTTACTCAGTGTTTAGTGGAATTTTTATTAAATTCCTTCCCATTAAAGTATAGAAATGACTCAGTGTGTTTATTTTTTACCTTACTATTTGCATTTTCATTAGTAATTGTACAAATCCACATGGTCATCTGTTTGAAAATACCAACAAAAATAAGGACAGCAGGTAAGATGCCCCAAACCTCTCTTTCTCACACGCACACACACACACACACACACACACACACACACACTTGTTTCCCACAACCTTTACTCCCCAGCAGTTTATACCTACCCACTTGTTATATCAAGAAAACTTTGCTGCACACATCAGCACTTGGTGGCATACCTGCTCACATAAGGTACCAACATACAAAATGGGCAGCACATGTACACCGTCGACGTGAGAATTTATGGCCTCTCCCACTAAAGTTGACATGCTGTCCTTTGCAAGACAGTTTGCCAGGTTGTGCCATAATCATGTAAATCGTATTTGTAATGAATGTTATTGCACATGCCTGTCAAAGCTGGTTAAGTGTGTAATAAAAACTCACTAAGTGAGGCATTTATTGGCAAGCACATGTTGCATGGCATTCTTTGTTTCAAAGTGTCATCTTTCTGTGACTTAAAAGAGATTTATGTATCCTTGTTTCTATGAAGCTGCAAAAATATCCTCAGCCAGTGATGCATACATCTTCGTGTGTATGTGTGTGTGTGTGTGTGTGTAATTCCAGGATTGTATATTTTATCAGATGTCCTTCATCTTAGGGGAAAAGTTGTAATGCTAAAGACTACAATGAATAAGCTGCCTTTAAGAAAGTTTACAGCCTCATTCTCTCCCTCTCCACCCCCACCCCCCCCCCTCCCACCCTTCCAGTACTTACTTAACATTCCTTTCCCTATACACCATCTTTTCTATGCAAAAATGTTCCCAATTCAGACATGTTCTGTGGGATATTTCAGCCCCAGTTGACTCATACCCAGAGCTGAGTGTGCTATATGCTTCAGTGGGCAGACGGGGGAAGCCACACAGTCCAACAGCATCCACTGATTGAATTTCCTAACACTGCAGATGTCAGTATCTTTCAGGCCTGGTTGATACTAGGAGATGATATGACAAGAAGCAAAGAGTACAGCCCTAACATGTACTCTCTAATCACATCATTTTTACCATCCTCATCCTAGCTGAACATCATTATGAAAACAAAAATGTAAGTCTTGAATTCTGTGGACTGCTATCATGGTGACCTCATTTTGGATTTCCTCTCCAGATGTATGCCCATCATGAGTTCTTACGAAGAGTTGCTGATGTTGGCAAGTTCATGGTTGGCACCCGTCAGAGAGGAACCGTGCTGCACACTCACGCTGGCTTTGCAACTAAGCAGTACTGTCATCACTAGGGGATTCAGTAGATGGCGTTATACATATTTTGGCTCAGAACAGGCACAAATGAATGCCACCAAAGTGACTCATGAGCAGTGCAGTGCAGGTCTTGTCTGTGTTGCTCATGATGACTTGATATTAACTGCTTCTTGTGGACTGCCAGTTCTGGGGCTATGACGGAACAAACTTGTGTGTGGCTGAGTACAGGGAGCCAGAGTGAGCAGGTTGGGAGTTGGGTGGCATTTAAGATGAGGGTTAGGGAAAAAAAACAAAAAAAAAAAAAAAACAGTACCATTCATCTCATTAACAAAGTTTAAGTGTCTAAGTTCATGACAAGCTTTTTATTGCTCTTTAAAATGATTGAGATTGGTTAATGATTATGCCTCTTGTGATGATGACTAAGGGTGTTGGTGTGACATGGCATGCTGTTTGTACTTCTGATTTTTTTTTTCTTTTTTGAATATGAAAATGTTTCTGCAGCAATTGTGAAGATCAAGCCAAATAAATGTATGAATTGTCAGCTGTAGTATGACAATGAACTAGTCACAAGTGAGCCACTTTGTAATTAAACTAGAGCTGATTGCAGTTCACCCATTTTGAATTACTGTGGATTTTTATTCATTACGTTCAGAAAAAAGTATGATTCAAAGCCAGTGGTGTATTTCCCACACCTCTCTGTCAAGCCATACACACCAACAAAGCGAGTGGTGTATTTCCCACACTTCTCTGTCAAGCCATACGCACCAACAAAGCGAGTGGTGTATTTCCCACACTCTCTCTGTCAAGCCATACACACCAACAAAGCGAGTGGTGTATTTCCCACACTTCTCTGTCAAGCCATACACACCAACAAAGCGAGTGGTGTATTTCCCCACGCCTCTTGTAAAACCATCCACCACACATAGCCAGTGGTGTATTTCCCACACCTCTCTGTCAAGCCATACGCACCAACAAAGCGAGTGGTGTATTTCCCACACCTCTCTGTCAAGCCATACGCACCAACAAAGCGAGTGGTGTATTTCCCACACCCTCTCTGTCAAGCCATATACACCAACAAGGCAAGTGGTGTATTTCCCACACCTCTTGTAAAACCATCCACCACACATAGCCAGTGATGTATTTCCCCATGCTGCTTTATCACACCCACTCGTGGTTTTGTTAACAGTCGATCTAGATTTGTTTTGAATCAATGTAGATTTCAGTTTTCATAATGTTGATTTTGTTCTTTTTTTTTATAGGTGTATGTTAAAGGCCTTCAGTATGTACATGCTTTATGAATGTACATGTATGCATTTATGACTGTACATGTATGCATTTACGAATGTACATGTATGCATTTATGAATGTACATATATGCATCCAGAACCAGTTCTGTGTGAAACAGCGTGTGTTGAGTTAAATGTAAACGGAAACAGCTTCTTTTTTTTTTTTTTTTTTAAGACATCAAGAAAAAAAAGCAGAATCATGAAACTTGCATACTTTGGTTTCACCCCTACTGTAGGCTTACAGACAGATAAGGGATTAGTGCACATGCATTTATTCTGCGAAGTTATCCATTTTTAACATCAGTCACTTTGAATTCATTATTAAAAGTCAGTGCGAACAGTAAAGATGCTCGAATGAAGTGTGTGTGTATGTGTGCGTGTCTTTGTCTGTGTCTGTGTTGTTTGTGTCTGTGTGTTTGAAATGTAATGGAAGGTTTTCAGAGCTTTCATATTGGCAGCTTTTTTAAGACCCAGAATGTGTTATGTGTTCATTACAGTTAATACATTGTTGCATTTATTATTATTAAAAGCCCACAAAGCTTACCAACAGTGATAATAGTTTTTGTTTGTTTGTTTTGTTTTTTGTTTTGTTTTGTTTTGTTTTTTTTTTCTGCGATATGTTTACATTTGAATTATCAATAAACTGAGCATATATTAACTTTCTGTTATTGACTGGTATGTCAAAGAGGCTTGGGGTTAGAGACTAAAAGATTCAAGAGACATGAAGATGATGGACTCAGATTCAGAATTAAATACATGTTTCAGTTTCTGTGTATACATAATTATGGTAAATTCTTCCATACTGACAATATGATTTGTCAACTGTAGTATGATAAGCTTTTTATTGCTCTTTAAATGCATCCGCTGATTGAATGCATCTCTGACAGTGTCGCTGAACTGAGAAATTTTACAGAAAACAACAACTTCAAGGAGGAGAAACTTATGAAGAAAAAGCATCACAGACAGAGCAACAAACTCAACAAACAGCAAAACCTACAGAACAACTTCAAGCAAAAGTACATCCTACAGAATGACAACATTCCTCTAAGAAGAAACATAACTACAACACATCAACATGAAGAACACGCTCTATCAACCAGAGAACAGCCTACAGAAGAAGCACAACCCACAGAACAAGAAGCCCACAGTTCATGGCTCTTAACACACACACACACACACACACACACGCACATAGACACACACATACACACACACACACACACGCGTTCAAACATCTGTACATGCACTAGAACCAAATGCACGGTATATGCATACCACGCATCAACACTGATTAAAATCCTTGTTTACCCCCACTTCCCCCAAACGCGCGCGCGTGCACACACACACACACACACACACACACACACACACACACATGCACGCGCGCGCGCGCGCGCGCACACACACACACACACACACACACACACACACAGATAATCGTAGTACATTATATCCATCACAGATTCTCAGTTCACACTGTGCAGAGATCGAAGCAGCCTACATATTAATCAATGTGATAAAAGTGCTAGAACTCTGTCGGAAGTAGTAAAGGACGTTGAATATAGAAAAGTTTTCAAGATGGGCCCAAATGGAAGGAAACGGATTATGACGAACAGAAAACGAAACCTCATCCATAAAGTAGATCCATGAGAAGAGAGAGCATGCAGACCTGCCGACTTTTTTCAGATAGGTTGGGATTAGGTATGCGAAAGCTGTATTTTCCAAAGAACGAAGAGGACGTGACGGGACATAGGCAAACGGGTGAACAGGCTCAGCGATAAGCGAGGTAGTGCTGTGCCTGTTACAACGTTGTAGCAAAGCATGCATATCTTGTATACCTGCCCGTCCACAAAGTGCAGATCAGAGGGCATGGGAGTCTAATTAATGACATGTTTCTTTTTGATTCTTTGATTTTTTTTTTTTTTTTTTCACTTTGTTAGGTTGTCGGGGCTACTGATTTATTTCTAACGCTTGGTTCTTCCTACTTTCCATTTTCTTCTTGTCCTTTGCTGACGGCATGCCTTGGAAAGCTGTTGGACCTTGCCCCCACCCCTACCTCCTACTCCCTCCTCAGTCTCTCCTCCGCATTACAGATTTATTGGTGGTAGGCCTATTTATCAGCTAAATGCTATCGATGCACTTAGCACTCCCAAAGCTGTCTTTGTTGAAATATTTGGTTCGAAGTTTGTTTGGGGTGAAATCATACAATGCAAGAAGTGCACATCCCACCCCCCCCCCCCCCCCCCCCCCCCCCCCCCCCCCCCCACTTCCTCATCATTGATAGAGTCATGTTATGAGTGTTCACGATGTGTGGTTCTGTGGAGCGAATATAATGCAGATGACTAGCCTACGTTTATTCCGACTCGCGTGCACAGTATCATTCTTTACATTTCACTACGGACCGCAGTTCGGTTTGGGGGCTTTGAACAAAAAGTGTTTAAAGAAACTGTCATCGATTAGCCCATGAATTCCCCTTGTCTTGACGTCTCAACAATGTTCTGATATCAGTTTTATTAGATTTTACGGGCACACACAAAATTATAGTGGTTTCTTAAATTGTTGTGTGTGTGTGTGTGTGTGTGTTGTTGTTATCGTACTCGTCTACATGACCCACTCAACAAACGAATTTAGATAAGAAATGTAAGCTTATATTATTTCACATGTATACGCTTATAATCAATAGCGGTGATCCGCATCGCCAGCACAACACATAAATGGCCATCGCGGCTGCATCACTGGACACTTTAAACTACTATCATTATCTCAGATTCAAGCATTCTTTTCAATCATGTTACAGGTAGACCAGGAACAAATGTTTCGTTTTCATGTGGTCCTCTTATATGACAGGTTCAGATCCAAAACTATAGTCTCACATGCCCAACCACTTACCCCCACACAAGTCGTCGTTATAAGTTGTAGGCCTATGACGTGTTTGGCCTACAGTATAATGACATCAGAGAGCCGTATGGGTCTACACCTTCTGGCCAACCAAAACATGTTCTCTCTCTCTCTCTCTCTCTCTCTCTGTGTCACGGCGCGTGCACGTTTCATGTATGCCTTTTAGAGGGTTTATAGACCTGTTGGACTAAACTAAAGATCAATTAGTCCAACACACACGATATGTTAAGACTTGTGTTAAGAGACGCCATATACCATATGATCGACAATTGGGGCTTACTTATTTTCTAACTGAAGTGCCAGCATGGCTTCAGACTCGGACATTCTTGCATGACATAGCAACAAAAGATGACGGAGGACTGGACACAAATGTCAGAGAATCTTGAGATGCTCTCTCTGCTTGGATTTTTGAAAGTCTCTTGACTCTCCCGTATGCAGCCGAGTGTACGAGTTGATGATTTTTAAGATCCAGTCGAATGGAACAACTGGCAATATTCAAACGTTAGTGGATTTCGATTTCCTTAAACTAGAGCTCAAAGGTTAGCGCTGGAAACGCACACTCCTCAGAAACAAGTTATACGTGGCATTCCTCAGGAGAGTGCGCCATGGCCCATCTGTTGAAACTTTTAATTAATGATTTACCCAGTGTAGTCGTTTCTCTTCGGAAAATCTTTGCCAGTGGCACAGAAATAAGGTCATTGATTTGATTGGGGTACAACGTGACAGGTGTCCGTCAGATATAGACAAGTTAACTGACTGGACAGATGCACGAAATCTACTTTTTTACGCACTGTGATAACTTCAAGGGCAAAAGGCGACATGTCGGTAAAACAAGCCTCGCAAACACTAGGCCTATGCGATGAGTTTGTGATAAAGAGATGATCATAGCAAATGCTCACGAAAAAGACCTCGAAACAAGGACTTAATCATGCACATTAGATAATGCTATTGCAGAGGCAGACAGGGTGCTTTGCCTGATAAAAGGACATTATCGGGGGACAGTGAACATTTGTTAACATAAATTCAAAGCATTGGAAACTCCATAGTTGGAATAGGAATGTGATTTGGCATCCATTATAAGCCGTGTGTGCCTGTCTAACAAGTTCAGAGAAGGGCAACAAAGCTTATTGGTGGTATGCATACGAAGAAAGACTGAAAATGCATGACCATTTCTAAGACTGGATTCCGATGAATTAAGTAGAGGTGACGTATTACAAGCAAAAATGACATGGAATTGGAGTAAAAGAAAATGTTCACAAAGCCCTTCTGTGGTATAACTAGAAATGCTTCTGACAAACTTTTTATCAACTATTCAAGGACAAATGGCTGTAAGAAATTGTTATAGACAGCGAGAGAGTTACACCGCATTGGAAAGCACTGCCTATACATGTTAAAGAACTAGCAACAATAACTCAAACAAAAATTTTATGAATACGAAAAAGGTTTGGACCTGAAATTTGTACATTATGAATGATATGATAATCTACATGTTTTTCTTCAGTTATTCCCCCCCCCCCCCCCCCCCCCCCCCCCCCCCCTCCCTCATAACTGCTTAGCAAATGCACGAAACTACAGCATGTGTTTCTTTGACCAACTAGTCTAGGATATTTTTTAAAAAAAAAAACAACAACAATAATAACAACAAACACAAAAGGGGGAGGGGGGGGGGGGAGGAGGGGGGCATCAACATTGTCCCAAGAAGGGATTTACATTACTATACGTCTGTTTATAATGCCAGCAACTCGATGCCTGCCGCATTGTATGACACAAGATTTAATGTGTTGTCTTGAATCTGATTACCTTACAAACGCTTTCGGTGGTGTAATATACATTAGCTTGGGCGTGTTCAGTTGCTTGCTGTTCCATGAACGAAGGGAGGTAATAAATCCCTTTTTTTAAAAAATCAAGCAAACACAAATACATCTGTTTATACATCTACTATTCCCGACTTTATAACTCTCCATTTTTCTTCCCGTCTCTTGCCTCCGGTTACGCCCACTTTCCTTTCATTACCGCTCAAAAGTCGCTCCGTTCTGACCTCAAATGCGAAACTACGTCTCCTAATCCGACAAGCGAATTTTGTCGGGCGAAATGCTTCAACCGAAGAGCAGACGATCTGATCTTCCATCTCCAGCTCTGAGATAATGCTCTCTGGTAAGCAATCTTTTCTTGTTTAGGTTTATTCAGTTCATGCGATGTGATATTTAGACAGAGGGCTGTGGCAGTATAGTTTAGCTCCTCGATGGAGTTGGAGCCATTAGGCAGGTGCCATTTGCTGGGTTCAAGGGATGGGGGTGATGGGCAAAAGCCGGATCCGCCATCATCCGGGCATGCAGCTACATTGGAAGGTAGCTCATTGAATCATTCCAAACCGCTACCTTGCTCATGCATAAATAGATTTGTCCTGGGTGCCTTGGAAGGAATTCCTCGAAATGTTCTAAACAATGTGTAGAAAAGCGAATCGCACTCTGTTTGGGCTGTGGATGTGATGCAGCAGAACTGCTCGGGTCCACGGACAGCAGCCAGTTGCTCAGACGTTGATTGGTTGATGAGCTCACATGACGGCAGCTTTTGTGATCATTCAAGTCGGTTACAAAATTAGACCCCAAGGTGATGAAAAGTTCGGTTGTGAAACAAAGTCAATTTCTGCTTAAAATCTAGATTAATAGGCTTATTACTCTATTTGTATTTGTACAATCCACCCCCTCCCCTACTAGTCCCTCGTAATCCGACCCTCATTCTGTCGGTTATAGGCCCACCCCTTTCCAGCTCTACACACACACAAACGCACATTATGAACTCGATATTCAGACAGTATACAACATTACAAAGAAACTAGGCTTATGTGATAGCAGCATTAGTTGCAGCAATGTGATCTACATGAAGTGTTTTTACTGTGGGAACAAAAGTCTTCCTTGTTGCAACAAAACTTCACCACAGTATTCACACAGAATCACAAGTATTTGGCTGTAGGCTAAAAGCCTTTTGCCCTGGTATTAGTGTCCATTTATGTGCTTTTGGATCACTATATATTGAACTGTCCCATGGTTTAACCAGGCAAAGTGTATACTACATTTATCACTGTCTCAGTAAAGGTTTAAATCAATGGAAAATACATGGTTCTTAAAAAGTTTTGTCAATTTGATTTTTGAAGGGGTTTACTGATGATTTGTTAATGGTGTCAGAGGAAAGGTTATTCCACAGATTAATAATACGGTTAGTAGTAAAAAATTTGTGGAACTGGTTTGTTATGAAGTTAGTCTTGTTAAGTTTGAAGTTGTGCCCTCGAGTCTTATCATAGTAAGCCATGGTGAACAGGGAAGAGGTAGTGCAGGGATCATAAATGTTGAGCATGATCTTGAATATTTTGATGAGATCACATCATAGTAGCCTAAATTCTGGGCTGGGCAGCTTAAATAGAGCCATATGCTCCTCTTAACTAAGATCTTGAGTACCAGTTATACACTTGGTAAATCTGCGTTGAACGCCTTCAATCACATTTATACATGCTTTTTTAAATAGGGGCACCATACGAGTTCCTGTATTTAAGAATGGGCCAAACTAAAGCTTTGAATTATGGAACCATTATTTAAGGAGACTTATTTGTTATAATTCTGAAAAGCAGGCCTGACATTTGATTTCATTTTTTCACAATATTAGTTATATGTCTATCAAAGCTTAATTCTGGGTCCATGGTGACCTCCAGATCCTTTTCAGCAGTTGTACTGCCCAGTACATGTGTTGAACCATTCTCTTTTATTACATATTCATAATGTGGATTGTTCTTTCCAAGGCGGAGTACTTTAGATTTCTCACTATTCAATTGCAACAGCCAGGTATTTGTCCATTCAACCAGTCTATGTACACACACTTGTAAGTGATCTCTGTCTTCAGTATTACGGATTGCTGAGTAAACCTTGGTGTCATCTGCAAAAATTTTGACATCGCAATCAACCTCTCCAGGCATGTCATTTATAAAGTATGTAAACAGCGTTGGGCCCAGAACACCACCTTTTGGTACACCACTTGTCACCTTACCTTAAACAAAAACAGATGCCACTGACACTTACGAACTGGGATCTTTTCATTCAAAAAATCACTTATCCATAATCGAAGCTTTCCTGTATACCCTAGCCAGCCAGCTTATTAATAAGTCGGTGATGGGGAGCTGTATCAAAAGCTGTTCTCAGATCAAGGTAAACAGCATCTGCAGGTACTTTGTCATCTAACATGACTAGCCAATCACTTAATGGAACAAGTAGTTGTGTTACACACAAGCGTCCCTTGGTAAATCCAAACTGTTCTCTTGATAACAAATCGTATCTGTTTAATTGCTCGCAAAGAGCATCCCGGATAAAGCCCTCAAAAACTTTACAGACAACTGACGTTAAGCTGACTGGGTGATTGTATATCCTGAATTTTATTTTCAGGAACTTAGAGATTTTACAAAATTCTTCTAATCCCATGTAGTGCCATGCATTGGGTTTTGTTATACCATTTTTGTTCTGTAATCTTGATAATGGAAATTAAAGATGTGATGCCATTGTTATTCTCATCATATGCAGTTGTCCCATTTTAATTTTTGTTTTAGTTGTGATTGTTTCTTATCACCTGACCACTCTAGGGGAAGAAATAAGGGAGGGAGGTGAAGGGCGCAACTGTTCCCTAGCATTCAGCGGTTGAAAAAAAAGAAAACAACAAGAATGAAGGAGCAGAGGATAGACAGTAAGGAAGGGGAGGGGAAAAGTGGGAGAGGGGTAGAGTGGAGGCATGGATGACAGAGTGACAGGTTGGGTTTTATGACGGCAATGAGTTTTGTAAAATCACAGACAAAAGTCTGGCGACTGCTGGAAGAAAAGAAGAAGGGTAGGTGAGAATGGGATGGTTGGGGGAGGAAGGTAACAGACATGACTGCTCACAGACATTAAACAGTTAAAAACAACACAAGTACTGACTTTCAGAACTGGAAAACTGGTCAGTTTAAAAAATTCAGGGAATATGTAAGGTAGTATGATGGAAGTTTTTTTTTTTTTTGTATCTGTTTAGTTGTAATTGTCAGTGGCAGTATATTTTCCATTTAGGTGGAGGAAAAAAACAGCACTGATGTCACTTGCATAACAAAGACTTGTCTGAAAATGGCACTTTTTCTAGATGATGACAACAACCAATGACAACAACAACAAAAAAAAAAGGAAGAATCAGCAGAAGAAGAAGAAAAATCAACAAGGAGATCCAAAACATTTCAGTTTTGTATCAGGTCTGAGTTCTGTCTGTCTTAAATTAAAGGACATATGCCAGAGTTTTTGCTCAACTGGCTTCTTTGCCGTCTTTTCTTAGGGCTTTTTCCTGAGGTGAAATTTTGTGAGATGCTTTAGAAATTCAGGAATTGTTGCATTTTTAAAGCTCTTATTTTATTTTTGTAAATCTAGTTGCATCCATTTAGGGTGAAATTGAAAACAAATGGATATAGCCTTGGGTAAATGAACCAAGTTGATGCTGATAAATCAGTAGAAGAAATGCAGCTGGGGGCCATTTCAGTATCATTATTTGAAAATTATCGCATACAAAGTGAATGGATTAAGAAGCCAAACTGATGAAACAGAGCCCAAGAAAAACTGAAAGATGGGAAGAATTGTATCTTTCATCATTTTTTTTTTAAATAGAGAAAAGCAACCAGTTCATGTCAATCATTTGAAAAATAGATGGGGATGAAAGTGGGACGGAGGTGCAGGGAGGAGGTATTACTGTGATTTAGATTGTAAATTAAATGTACTGTATGTTTAATCAGTTACGAAGTGCAGCAAAGATATCCTAGACCCTAGAAAATTTGCGTACCCTTCCCTCTACCCACCAGCTCCTTCCTCTGCTCACCCATCCACCCTTCCTCCTGTCTCCATCCCTGAACATATCTGTTTCTGTATACATGATTGAGACTCTGTAGTCAATAACGCTCTGGAGAGCCTGCCAAATAATTTCTGTGCAGGATGCAGATGGTGATTATTAGTTTTATGACTTTTATGGTTTAATAGTCAGCTTAGAAAGATACAATGTGGCCAGAATTATTTGAGAAGGAGCCAAAGTGACTAAAGAAAACAAAGAAAAAAACAAACGAACAAAAAAACCAATCAGTTTTCTCTGTATCCTGTTGGGACCTAGGTGGCCCCTGGTCCCTGACTTCATTTCTGTGAAATCAGTTTTTTAGAAGTTTCACACTCATGCATGTGGGCTGCACACACACACACACACACACACACACACACACACACACACACACACACACACACACACACAAACTCATGCACATGCGCACACGTGTGCGCGCGCATGCATGCACGTGCACACACACACACACACACACACACACACACACACACACACACACACACACACACACATGAACGCACACACACACACACACACACACACATACACGCACACCCTCTCTCTCATCATTCTCTCTCTCTCACACACACACACACACACACACACACACACACACACACACACACACACACAGAGTTGGCTGAGGGAGCACAGTGACAGGGAGGGATAAGTTAGAGGTAGGAAGGTTGAGGGGAGGACTGTAAAGGGGAGTTGGGAACTACCACAAGAGCTAATGTGCAGCAAAGCCTGACACCTGGAGGGGTGGGAGGAAGCAGTGTGAGGTTAATTTACACTGTTGGCCTATGGTGATGGTGTCATGGAAGTTTGCTTGTTGCTTTTTTGAGTGTTGTCTCTCGAAGGGCTCATTGTTATGACAGGTGTCTTTCATAGTAGTGCAGCTGTTCAACTGGTTAAGGCTGTTTAGACAGGGTTGAAGTGGAGGAGGTAGTTGCACAATATATCCTATAAAAGTGTGGAAGTCTACTGACTGGCTTCCTATGCATGCGTCATCTCTTAAGGGTCCCTGTGTTACTACCAGCATCTTCATCCCTAGACTGTAGTGAACCAGTTTGATTTTTTAAAATCAAGGCTGATTACTCCGATTAGAGGAGTGATCATACTCAGAAATTTTCATTTCTGACCCAAGTTGGATACTGAAGATCGCATTCACTTGATCGTAGGCCAATGTGTGAAGCCATTTGAGGCTAATGCTGTCACAAAAACCCCATGTATAAACAAATTAAAAAAGTATGGCATGGCATTATGTGTATAATATAATACAAGGAAAGATGACTTTGCTTTCAAAATCTGTGGCCTTTTGTGTCCTCTCATGAGCTCAGCTTTGATTTACCCTCCACATCCACTCCTGTTTTAAGTGTATGTCAGATGTCTGGTTTAGGCATCTCACAGGAACTTTCATGGGGAAAGAGACATAGTGATAGTAATGAATTGCTTTTTCTGTGTTGGTCTGTCACTAACCAGTTACTGTGTTTGTTTGTGTTTTTTTTAAGGGGAAAACCTCAATGGATGATCTCTCCATCTTGCACCAATTGGTTCAGATTTCCCACAATTCTGTACTTCATTGTACTTTCCTGTGATATTTTTTTCCCACATGAATGGGTAGTGTTTGTAGGTGGAAGTTATTATGTTCTATGTGGGTTGGAGTTATGGTGTATGCCTATCCAATCTAAAAAAAAGAAAGCATGTTTACGACATATGCCATAGGCACTGTGGTAGTTTTCAAAGAGTGAGCTGCTCAAAGCCATTTTGATTATAGTTGTTCTTACTGCATAGAGTGATTCTGGCAAAGTAAACCAGCAGTTTAATTAGAACAGAAAACAAAACAAAAAAAATCTATACATTAATTTTCAAAAAGCACGTGCATCATTGTCAAATAAAAATTTAAGAATCCATAGCACTGAGGGTAGTGGCAGCTTTTAATTCGTAAGTTAGGTCACATTAAGCCTGTGTCATAAGCTTTTGGTTTCGACACTGGTTCAAAGATGTTCTTCATTCTTTAAATAGACAACACTTCAATCAACTGTCATTGAATATCTTACAGTCTTAGAACTGAGCCTGCTTTCATAGAGAAAGATCAACCCCCCAATGGTTTTTTTAACTTAACAAACAAGCGAAAGCAAACTCTTGACAGTGTGGAAATATTTACTGTCCCACTGACGTAATTGATTAAGACAACATGTAGGCCTGTGTGGAGCCCTGTTCCTGTTTAGGTCTGGACTTAATGTTGTCACTGATTGTCATTTCTCTGGGAGTGGTTCTGACATTGGTAGTTGAGTGACCATTCAGTGTTGTCAGTGTTAGGACTGATTTGTAAAATTTTGTGGTTATTTTGTCAGTGATCTTGGTAAAAGATAATTGCCAGTAAAAAGCCCTTAGCAAAAGTAGAATACCAAAACCTCAGTTTTATTTTGCTGGGACTTCCAACTAAATGTAGATGAGATTGCCTCAGAATGAGCAAAATCCAGATGATAAATTCATAAATTAAATTTCAAGACGGCCTAGAGTGTGTATCATGGTCAAACCTAATTTTTAATCCATTACATAGCAAGCAGTGGCAGTTGTTTAAATCAGTAATTGATTTCATTTTAAACAGTGTTGTTGCTCTTTTGGTACTGACACTAGTTAAAAGGCCGAGAATCTTCTCTCACTTAAGACAGCACTGCAGTTGGCCATCATTGAAAAGCTCATGGTTTTAGGTCTGAACCTGCTACCATGGAGAAAACCTAGCAAAAATCAGTGTTTTCCTTTTTAACAAAACTGGATGCTGACAGTGTGGAGAATGTACAGAGTTTGAGTCTCGCTTTGACTTAATTAACAGATCAAGACTAAAGCAGGCTATCCTGGAGGGTTTTTTTTTCCAATAAACTTATATGTTGTAGCTGGTTTTTGTTTTTCTAGTACTGGTTCTGACATGGGTTGTTGAGTGACAGTGCAGAATAGGCAGTTTTTGGACTGGTTTGCAAAAATTTTCTCTGTGATGACTGAATATCATTATCAGGCTTTCAGGATCGCAAGTTATAAAAACCCAACAGTGAAGCAGAAAACAGATTTTAGAATAGCACCTGTTTCACACACAATACAAAGACAAGTGAATTTGTGACCAAACTATTTCACTGATTCATCAGAAATAACAGATATTGAAAAAAAAAAAAAAAGGAAAATAATACTCCTAAACACTATTGGGGAGTATTTTGTATGTGTGTACATTTTTCATGTTTGTTATTTGAAAAGGTTCAAGGAGACACACATTTGCTTTGAAGGATTTTTCATGTTTGTTATTTGAAAAGGTTCAAGGAGACATACATTTGCTTTGAAGGATTTTTCATGTTTGTTATTTGAAAAGGCTCAAGGAGACACACATTTGCTTTGAAGGATTTTTCATGTTTGTTATTTGAAAAGGTTCAAGGAGACACACATTTGCTTTGAAGGATTTTTCATGTTTGTTATTTGAAAAGGTTCAAGGAGACACACATTTGCTTTGAAGGATTTTTCATGTTTGTTATTTGAAAAGGCTCAAGGAGACACACATTTGCTTTGAGGATTTTTCAGTGCAGTTTTTGTCAATGATTTGCGACATCTGAAGAATCTACTCATGGGCCTGGATTTGTATGGCTGAAAAGCTCAGTTCACATCTATACACAGGTTCCTGATTCAAATCAGGGAAGATACGGGGTGAAAGGAGAGTGTGTGCTCAGCCTTCAGTTACACTGTGCTCCAGACATAATGAGCCTCTAACAATTCACTGCGCAATAAGGTCATTAGACTGTTTGAGGTGGACATTTAGCCTTTTAACCTATGCAGATATTTTGTGTCTTATAGTTATAATGTGCCATTTCAGACTCATGCAAGCTGCAGCAGCTGATCAAGTCTGGCAAAATTTTCATGACTGATAGTATTGATCCTGCTGCTATCCTCCATCTGTAGCAGACAGCATGGGAGTGATTTCCCTTGAATTGGTGACTGATGAAACTTCAACAGGCTGTTGTTTTTATGAGTCTGAGTGAGTGTGATTGAATCAAAAGAGTCAGGCAGGAAAACAACAGATGATGATCTGTTGGATGCAAAACTAGGAACAGACATGGAAGTATTATCTGTTTGAAGAAAAACATTGTATTCAACTTTGTTAACGTGTGTGTGTGTGTGTGTGTGCGTCCAAAAATATAAGAAACATTTGTGATTTGTGCATGTTTCAGAGTGTCAGCCAGAATGGATGACAGAGGAGACCGCAGGACTCCGGTGAACAGTTTAATGGCACGCTACTCATATCTTCAGGCTAGTCAGACACCTTTGTCTCCAGGCACAGGCTTTGATCCATCACTGAGCAACATCCCAATCACCATGTCATCCTCTGCTGGAATGAGCATGCCTACATTCAGGGCAGGACAGAATGTGATCAGCGACATAGCCGATACAGTTGTGTCCCAAACAGATAATGCACACAGTGCAGGAAAAACCAGAAACAGGCAACATAATATGGACAGTTACCCATGCAAAGAGGACAGCATGCACAGTTTAGCCTCCCGTGACAGTGTGGGGAACATGTACGGTTATTCTAACTATATGAATCCGCCAGGAACTCGTTTGTACCAGAAGGTATGGGAGACAGGGCGGATTTGTTCATGTCTCAGTTAGGGCTGACTGGAAGACTACCCTCCAGCAGTCTGTACAGTAGTCTGCCACAGGACTCGGGCAGCCACAGAAGTAGCGAGTCAGCTGCTCTGAGTCCCCTGCATTCTGCAGCAGAGAGGTCCATTTTGTCCAGATCTGTGCCCCCATACCTCCCGCTTGGGTACAGAGTCTAATTATGTCTATTTCAACCCCCCATCCCTCAGTTCTATTGGAGCAGCCGAGTTATCCCTGTCAGCCAGTATGCATGGTAGTTTAGTTTTTTGTAAACCTCCACCCAAGCTACAGCCCAAGTAGCGCAGCTTCACGCTTGCGGACCTGTTTTCCGACTGTGAGTGCTTCTTCAGCATACAATTTGAGTGTTGGAGCTCAGGAGAATAAACAGTCTTCTGCAGGTGACGGCGTTTCAAAGGATTGCTATGACATGCCCTGGAATCTCACACATGCACCACCAGACTGGAATGCAGCCAGGAAATCCAATCCAAGAAGGGATGGAGACATGTTTGAAGCTCAGTATAAGCAAAGCAAACCCACAAGTCCAAAAAATGAAACAGACATGCAGTCTGTAATTGACCAGGCCCTGCCTAGTAACTATGAGGGAACTAAAAAGAATGAAGAAAAGATTTCCTCGGAAAAAACAGATGCCTATGCTACAACATCACAGAGTGGTCCGTATTATCGACCTGTTCAGCAGAGCTCCTCAGAAAGAATGTTTCAAGAAGGCGATTCAAATCTGATGAACACGGACTTCAGAGATGTCTCATCCCATGTGACAAACAACAAAAGTATGCCAGTCATTGGAAGTTCAGACCAGTCTGCATCAGCTGGCAGTGAAAACAAGTATGTTTCACATCCACCAGACAGGCGTAAAGGACCCCGTGACCAAGAGGCCCAGTGCAAGTATGCCTGTCTATGCCAACGCCAGCACCATGACTTCCCAGAACATGTCTCAGCCTCTGCCACCGGCCAGCAGTCTTGCCTCATCAGCACAGTCCAGCTCAGTTCCATTTACAGTCATGCCCAGTATGTATTCAGATTCCAGTGAAAACGAACAGAGCAATGATTTGATTGGTAACAGTGCTAGTCAGAAGGGTTTAGGGGCTACCAAAAATTCAAAAATGTCTCTCATGAACCATAGTAAACTATGTCCCTATGAAAGGAGGAGCAATCAGTGGAAGAAGAAACAGCTACAACAGGCAAAGCTCATGGCTGCATCAGACAGCAAGGCAGCTCTGCAGGCCTGTCAATTTGATGATCAAAAAACAGGGTCCACAATTGGAAGAAGACTTTGTCCCAAAATGGCAAACATTCACAAAAGTTTCTGACTTTAGTGAAGAAGAAGAAGGAATTGTAAACCCCCCAAGAATCAAACTTGTTATCAAAAAGAGTATTCCACCTAAGCAGTCCACGAAGTCATCAAAAGCAATGTATGCAGCATCAAGCTTTGGTTTTATGAAAGGGAAAGGCAGATTAGACAAAAGAACTTGTGGTATTTGTCAAAAGACCTTTAGTCGTGCTGACAGTCTGACTTGTCATATGCGTGTCCACACAGGGGACAGACCATACCAGTGTCAGATGTGTGATGCTAATTACAAGATTGCTGGTCAGTTGCGTGACCATGTTCGTTCTAAACACTCTAACTCCAGGCCTTTTGTGTGCACAAAATGTGGAAAAGATTTCGCTTACCCCACAGCAAGACGCAGACATGAGAAGGTTTGTGGCCTGGACTGTCGGAACGCATTGAGTTTCAGTGTCCAACATGTGACAAGGGATTTGTCACAGCCAAAGGCTTTTCAAAACATCTACAAACCTGTTCTCCATCTGCATTTGAACATGGCATTGGAAAAGATAAGGATACACCATTTCGATGCAATGCTTGTGAGAAGCCTTTTGCCACCTTTCCAAGTTTAGATCGTCATCAGCGTTTTGTTTGTGGAAGAATTCCTCAGAAAGGAATCTATGCTTGTGAGGAGTGCGGCAAAATGTTTCACACCAGAAATCGGTACATTACTCACACACGTCGCCATGTAGGAGAGAAGCCTTTCAAATGTTCGAAATGCGACTCAAGTTTCTATGACAAGGGCACTCTAAAGAGGCACTCAGAGCGTTGGCATGAGGGAAGTGGAAAGTTTAGTTGCACTCCATGTGGAAAAAATTTTTTTGATGTGAGAAGCTGGAAAAAACACATGATGCAGCAACACAACTCCCAGTTTGTTGAACCCTTGCACATGATGAGTCGTCAAGGAAGGAGGATGAAACAGCACACGTGCAAAGTGTGTGGAAGGTCATTTATTTGGAGATGTCTTCGTGCTCATGTTGACTCTGAGCATCCTGGCATGTCACTGAGTGAAGCGCTCAGCAAAGAACTTTTGAAATGTGACATATGCTTCAAAGAGTTTTCATCCCATCAGATTCTGCGAGTGCATAAAAGAGGCCACTGCAGTTCTCAGCGTTTTCAAGTGTGACAAATGCAATATGCAGTTTGCTGTGAAGTCCGTTCTTGGCTATCATATTCAGATGCACTGTCAGCAGTCTTCCAGTCTTGCCTCTGCTGATAATCTTTCCATACATATGGGTGTGGGCACAGGAGACAGGCCATATCAGTGTCAGCTTTGCAATGCAAACTACAAAATTGCTGGACACCTCCGCGATCATGTGCGTTCAAAACACTCCACTTCCAGGCCTTTTTTATGCGCTAAGTGTGGGAAAGATTTTGCATATTCCACAGCACGGCGCAGGCATGAAAAAGTTTGTGGCGTAGACTTATCAGAACGCATTCAGTTTCAGTGCTCAGCTTGTGACAAAGGATTTGTCACTGCCAAGGGGTTCTCTAAACATCAGATAACTTGCAGCACTATTAACAGCGAGAGCGTAGAAGACACCACTGAAAAGCCATTCAAGTGCAGCTCATGTGAGAAGGCATTTATAACTTTCCCTGCTTTAGACCGTCATCAGCGCTTCATATGTGGCAGAATTCCTCAGAAAGGAATCTATGCTTGTGAGGAGTGTGGCAAGATGTTTTACAAGAGAGATCGATACATCACACATACCCGTCGCCATGCAGGGGAAAAACCCTTCAAGTGTCCCCAGTGTGAGTTGTGTTTTTTTGACCAGATCACCCTTAAGACACACATGGAGAGATGGCATGAGGGTAGTGGCAAATACAAATGTTCCCTGTGTGAAAAAAGACTTTTTCTATCAAAGAACCTGGAAGAGACATATGCATCAACATTCGGTTGAGCTGGGCAATGTTGTTCATGCTTTGCCAAGGGAAAATTTCCAGAACAGAATGATAAAACAATATACCTGCAAGATCTGCAGCAGATCCTTTCCTTGGAGAGGTCTCTGTGCTCACATGGCATCAGAACATCCTGGCATAGCAGTTAATGAAGGAGTCAACAAAGACTTGTTGAAGTGTGATGTGTGCTCCAAAGAGTTCTCATGCCCACAAAGTCTGTGCTTGCATAAAAGGAAACACTCCAATTTCAAACGGTACAAATGTGACAAATGTGATCTACAGTTTGCCATGAAATCTTCCTTCCTTTCTCACTGTCGCACGCATTCAGATAGTAGGCCACATCGTTGTGGAGACTGTGGAAAGTTTTCCGCTGGCTTCATTCTTTAACACACCATAAGATGATGCACCATGGCAATGTAACAGAAAACAGTAATACGACAATTGAGAGATTTACGTGCAATGAATGTGGCAAAACATTTCAAACAGGAAAACTTCTTGTATCTCCATCTGAAGTTGAAACAGCATGGCAGCAGTCAAGACACGCCATGCATTTGTTCACAGTGTGGGAGAGGATTCAGCAAGATGTCTGACTACAAAATCCATTTGCCCACACACAATATGCCACACAGAAAGCCATATTCATGTGTACAGTGTGGGATTGGGTTTCAGTACAAGAACCTTTTGGAGAGACACATGAAAAGAACTCATAACCAATCAGCCCAGTCATCGTATATTGGTGTAGAGGATGGGAAATCCTTCATGTTTAAAGACCAGTTGAAAAAACAGACAATGTCCCACTCGTCAACTACCATCTCTAAGCCAGGTCATACCCAAACCGTTTCAAAGCACTGCATGGCAGATTTTGCTCGGCCAGAAAGCAGTAACAGCAATCAGGCCCAAGCAGGAGGGAAAGGTGAGATGGAGAGTCACTTAGGGCTGCAGGGCAGATCTTATAACATGCCATCTACAAGCAGCAGTGAGCTGACGAGGGATAACTACGGAGGACTTCCACTGCCGAACGATGCTCTTCCCCATTTCAGTACATTTGAGAATCAGAACTACCCGCGGCATTACAGTACATTTATCCACCAAACTCTGCTTGGCCCAGACCAGAAGAACATTGCACCGAGGAAGCTTGATAGTTTTGCAACAGTGGACAAATAACTGGCTAGCATCATGAGGCAGTTGACTGGAATCTCTGGGGGAGGAGGGGAACCAGAGAGGATACTCTTGTGTAATTCTGGTGAAGAAGTTTGTTAGAATGGTAGAAACAATTGGAAGTCATCAAGAAGGAAGCAGTGAAGATCTGCCAAGAGAGGGGTGAAACAGGTGTTGATTATATCTAGACTCCACAAGGAATGAGAAATGACTGAAGTCATTGATTACTCAGCAGCTCCTGTGCCAATAAATACATACAGGGCAATTACAAATGTTATAAATCAAAACTTTTTTTTAAACAAAATTAAAGTCTCACCATGTTTTTGGTCAATTGTTTTTAATACATGAAAGTTTGCCAGCTGTAGTTTATTAATTTTTTGTTTGTGTATGCTAATTTGTGTCAGGTTGTAAAACTTGTGCCAATGAATATATGTTGTGATTTGTAGATTAACTTTTAGAAAAGTATACTTCAAAAACTTCTACACCATTACTTGGTCTTTGTGTCGCAAACCTTTTAGTTTGGGTGCTTCTCAGTGCATGTATTAGCATATATGTGCAGATCTCCCGTGTATATGCATATTCCATATATATATATAGTTGCATGATCATGCATCATTCTCATGCACATGATGCAGACTATTGTTTTATCTATTGGAAAGTGATGTTACTTTCTGATGTATGATGTCCTGTTTCTTGCTAGAATAATTATGTAATTAATGTTACATATTTGTAAAAGTACAAACTGAAGTAGTTGAGTGATTGTTTCTTCAAGGTTGAACTCTTGTTAGATTTTTTTCTTTGGTCACAATTCAGCACCTCCAACAGTTTTGCTGTGACTGTGTGAGAATTGTAGATGTTAACTTTATACCAGAAAATATGCAGAGTGTTCTTGCATAGATTCAGTGTCACAGTTTATGTTCTTATTTTCATCGGGACAGTTTTGAAATTACATCCACTGCCCCAAGGCCACATCCTTAGCACCACAGCTCGGGTATGGGGCAAACACAGGGCATCTTGCCAGAATAAGTTAAGGACAGATGTTTTCCTAAAGTCTCCAATGCCTAAGTTTCATTTTGGCAGGAACAGCAGGAAGGCAAGTCTGACAGGAAAGCTTTGGAAAAAAAAAAGCAGACAAAAGAATTTTTTTTTTAAAAAAAAAAAGGAAATCTCAATAGCCTGAACATGCTACGGACACCAACAAATAAGTTGTATTAGTGACCTTGTCCCATGAGCCATGTAACACAAACTTGGAATAGGTAACAAATAATGAAATGTACAGTATACTCTACATGTTTTCAGTGATGTATTATAAAAACTGTTGTGTATCTGTCATTACAGTATGAATGAAGCAACTGCTTCAGATAATGTAGGGTTTTTTTTTTTGTTGTTTTTGTTTTTGTTTCAACTGATTTATCTTTTTTTTTTTTTCTTTTAATTTTTTTTTTTTTTTTTTTTTTTTTGATGGGATCATATCTTAACTCAGCAGCTGTCACTCTTCTGAAAAGACTGCAGATTATAAATTTTATGTCTAATTTATATTGTTTTACTTGGATTTTTTTTTTTCTATATGTAGAATTATGTATCCTGCCTGCCAGCCAGTTAAAAAAAAAAGTATATTGCAAGGGATATTCGCTTGCCTGTGTTTGTCATTTTCAGTAGTGTGTGTTTGTGTGTGTGTGTGTGTGTGTTTCATGTATCATCTCTGACATGCCCATATTCTGCATCCCTGCCCTTTTCCCCCTTGTTTACTAGAACAGCTTGAATTTATGGATTTTTTTTCCTTTCGACGAGATGTTCTTTTAATTTCCTTTTTTTTTATGAAATATAAAATATATATATATATATATTTTAGTTTTTCTACTGTGGAAAACATGAAGAAATATTGTTTATGAAATGAGGAATCATCAGCATTACCCTTTGCATTATTGTTGATGTTTTGAAAAGAAAATTTCTAAAAAGTGTTATATGTTGAGAGCAATGATGACCATGGACTGTTCAGTTTGTTGTATTGTGCATTGGATTCCTACTTCTTTTTCTTCATAGTATATACAGTGTACTGGTAATGCTGTTTTTAAAAACAATGAGTATAGTCCACAACAAGCTCTTGTTGTAGTATACACATGGAACAGAGATTGAGAGGACAATCTGAGAGCAGAGAGAACAATCCAATGATTAGCTGGATGAGTACAGCTGATTTCAGTGTGAAATGATTTTTTGCTTTTTTTGGTGTTTGTTGTATTTTTTCATTTATGTTTTAATCAGAGCACTGTGGTTCTCATTATCCCTCCTTGATTTAGTACAGTATGGTCACTACACTCCTCGTTGCTATTGCAAGGTTTTCACAGTGATTGAGAATAGTGTTTGATAATGGTCTTAACCTTTGTTACCAATTGTAAATGATTTTGATTGATGACTTATGAATGTGTATTCATTTGCAGTGTTGTTGTGATGTATTTACACAGAAGTACATTGTTTCAGATTCTTTTTTCATAAAAACATATACTGCAGTTCTGATTATTTTCTTTGACCATTCTTTACATTTGGGGAAAAAAGTGTTGAGATATTACATAATATTGCTTTTAATGGATGAAATTGGGTCTGTGTTTTGAATTGAAATCTCAAGCATATTGCTGGGTGTTGCATGTCATATGTAGCAGAATGAGGTTTTCTCATTCTGTGTGTAAGTGTGCGTGTGTGTGTGTGTGTGTGTGTGTGTGTGTGTGTGTGTGTGTGTGCGTGCATGCATGTACGCCTGCACATACATGTGTCTGTGTGTGTATGTGTGTGTACATGTGTGTTTACCATTTAGATTCAGAGTCAGACCTAGAACAGATGTAACCAAATGTTAACGCAAGGCATGTACTGCATTATGCTGATGAAACAAATTTTTCAGATTGACAGTGAATATTTCAAAGCCCAGTCCTCTAACATTTATAGACTGTTAAAACACATTTTGTGTTTGAAAAAAAATGTTAAAGCCTCAGTTGAAAACAAATAAACCAAGGCCCAAACTTGTGACCGCAGTAAAAACTAAACCAACAGACCCCAACACAGTGACAACTGTAAATAAATATCGGCTGACATGCAGTTTATTTCATAACAGCGATCAGGTTTTGGAACAGAAAAGAAAAGAACTGAATCTTTTTCTGGCAGAGCTTGTAAATCCCAAAGTTACATACCTCTGATATTTACCTATCCTAATTCCACTGAATTTATCACCAGAATGTTAAACAAAAACAACATCAACAACAACAACAAAAAGAAAAGAAAAGAAGAAAGGAAGAAAAAACAAGCAAAGAAAAGAAAGGGAAAAAAGAGAATGAGTGAAGAAAAATTGTGAACGATGGCATTAATTCCTCTCTGTGGTCATGTTCTCTTCATCTATGAGTTGGGCTATTCTTGTCCACATGTGTGCATTTTAGAGTGGGGCTCTTGCTTGGGTGCTCAGTCACATGTCTTCCTGTCTCTGCATCAGTGTTAATGTGAAGAACGGTTTCAGCCATGATGGACAGGCAGCATAGAATGAAAAGAGGTTCACCTTGGCACTGTCGTGTCCTACTGATCTTCCGCAAGAGGATACTGGGGGCTCTTTCTGTACTTACAGCTCCTCTATCTTCTGGGAGGTCTACGCTTGTAACTTTCTGCTCTTCTGTTGCTCGCTTTGATTGTGCTGCTTTTTTTTTTTCCCCTGTTCTTTTTAACTTTGTGTCCTTCTTGTCATCTTTTTCTACTTCTGTGGACCATTCTCTGAAAACTCTTTCATGCTTTTTCCCTTCTGATCAGAAATGGTGACATGCCACCCAACGCCAGCTTTTTTTGTTATCGGCAACAAGGGAGTGAACATTGACAGTCCAGATTGGACACTGTTAGTCAGTTTTGTAATGTCTGCCCCCTTTTCATTTTTTTTATTTGTGGTGTAAATTTAAATGATTAAAGAAAATGTTTTATGATTTTTCGCAGATCTGGGAGTTAGAAATCAAGGGATGCTCTCAGTACAACAGAGTTTTATCAGCCATATGCTGTCAATAGTATAGCAAATTGTCATGAATTTAGAAGATGTGAGGGTGGGGTGGTAGGAGTAGGCTACATGCATAGTGGACCTGGACCTGGTCGTGCAAAGCCAGATTCTAATCACATTGGTCAGGCTGGGTGCTGTATGCATGACTTTGGCTGTCACCAGGAAGTTGGAAATGAACCAGAGCAGGGTTTTTTTTTCTCCCAAACGGGTAGCACACGGCCATGCAAAAC